>JARQOC010000006.1:215655213-215805835 GCA_033576535.1 Allobates femoralis | reverse complement strand
AATTTTTTTTTTATTTACACCAAGAGAACTATAACAAGCTTTGTATAGTGATGGGCCAGACCAAAAGCGGCGGAGCTTGACTCAGCACTCCGAGCCAGGACTCGCATACTCCGTGCCAGTTCAGTCTAGCAGGTCCATGTTAAGCAATGGGGACGAGTAAAGCGAGTAGTGTGAGATTTACAAATCGCCAGACATGTGTCTCGGAAGCTCAGCACACCCACGCGCCACCTAGTTTATGTCATTACTTGCATGGACACCATTACTTTGTAACGTAATCGCGACAACCGTCACAGCATGTCCGGTCCTGCTCAGTGTGCTGGCTGCCAGCTCCAGGGTTGTCCTGAGAGCGTCACCTTAGCTGATGTAGCAGTATGCTGGATTGTCCAGTCTGTACATTCTGGATGTAACATCATTTCGGTATGCGCAAGCAGATACAGATGTGTGGACAGTCGCACGCAACACCAGGTGTTTTCAATTTTGAGCGAGTGCATCGACATGAACTATGCCCCACGGACTGCCATGTGCCAGAGGCTGTGTCTACTTCACAAGGCACTACAGGACTACCATTTTTCACGGCCTCACTAGGGTGCACAGGGGATTATGGGGCCTTGACCCTTGCAGGAAGGGGTGGTGCACTTACTGGAGGCCGGAGGATCTGGCAACTACCAGCAGTGTGACCCTTTTTTTTGTTTTTATTTTGGTTCATGTGCATTGCACATTTTGTTATTATTTATATGAGTTTCCATGTTTATATTTAAAAAAAATTTAAAAAAAAAAAATTGAATTTTTCATTATGGGTGAATATCAGTTTAACTTTTTGTGCTTTTTCAGGGAAGATGTGTAGGTGGTGTCGCGCGCTAAAGTGCCAATCATTATGATTCACCTCAGCTTTATAGACATCGGTCCATGCGCTACCATGAAGGATAAGGTCACAAGGAACGCAACTAAACTAGGACCAATAAGGTCTTCAGAGGTACACGGATGGGACCTGTACGCGTGGGCTCACATTCAACCAGGGGTGGGTTGGGATACAATAGGGTGGGAAAGGTGTCGGTCGGGAAGTTGTTATGCAGGGGTGTATGCCAGGTTGTAGGCTGTCGGAAGGGTGAAGTCTTAAGGCTGATTCTGAAGGTTCTCTAGTGGTAGAAAAGCCATTGGATCCAGTTTGATGAAGTGCGGGCAGCGAGTTACAGAGCATGGTCATAGCGGAGAAATCCTGTATCCGGTTGATAGATGGGATAGAGGATCATGATGGGGGAAGTGTCGGAGAGTTCTTGGATGACGCAGGCTGACGTGAAGCGGACTGGTATCGGAGAGTACTTATGTCGGAGTGTATGGTAGGGGCATAGGTTGGTAAGTTTGAATGCATGATGTGTTTAACAGTTGAGCTCTTGTCGGGTCTGGAACACAGTTGAAGGATTTGGCAGTGGGTGTAGACAGGGAAGCTGCGGTGAGGACGATGGCATTAGTCGGCAGAAGAGTTTAGTATACATTGGAGCAGGTGCATGAAGTTGCAGGGAGGCTCTTGTGCGAAGGAGCGTTTCCATGTAGTCAATGCTGAGATAGTGAAGGGCATTAATTGGAAGTATTTAGCCCGTGTCACGGGTGATAAACGAGCAAATTCTTGAAATATTTTTGAGCATGAGTTACAGGGATTGGTTACCGTAATTAGAGGTGGCCTTGAAGAGAGGGATGAGTCAATCGGGATACCAGGAAACATTGGTGCGCTGAGTCACTGGGGAGGAGAGGTTCATTCATGTGATAGCACTTTTCGGACGCTGGAGCTGAAGTCACCTTGGTTCAAAGTGTAGAACCCCATGACCCCCAATCAAAATGTGACTGCACAAATAAACGTTGCTGTGTCTTGGAGCGTTCTTAATGCCTGCTTTGGCAACCAATGACTGGAACTACAAATGTGAGAAGGCTGGGAATTAACTGCTACACATCGCGTCTACCAGATTGTCTACTAGAGCGTACATGGACCGTTTCAAGGCTCAGCAGTGAAAAATTGATGTCCACTAAAGACCTAATGGCCCCAGACTGATCCTGCAGCCATTGGCTTGTTGCTAAAAAAATTAGCTGAAGGGGCTCAATCATACATTTTTTCAGACACCAAGGTGCTTGGCACAATACAATGAAAATGCTTGTAAAAGGAAACATAGTAACATGCAATGCCAGAATGTGACGGATTAGGCTTGGTTGCTGGAAAAATTTAAACCAAGCGGCTGTTTTGCAAGTTTTGCGATAAAATGCAGGCTTAAATGCCAACTTCAGTTCTGTGCTTTGGTAGCCATTCAAAAATTAGCCCAAGGGCTGTTTGGCATTTGAGGTAAATGCAGGCCTAAGGGCCATGATAAGCTCTTAGCTGGGTGTTTTCCAAAAATTGCCCAAGGGGTGTTTTGCATTTTGGGTATAAATGCAGGCCCAAGGGCCATGTTCAGCTTGTTAGGCTGGGTGTTTCCAAAAATTAGCCCAAGGGGCTGTTTGCATTTTTAAGTGTAAATGCAGGCCTAATGGGCCATGATTAAGCCGCTTTAGGCTGGGTGGTTTCCAAAAATTAGCCCAAGGGGCTGTTTTGCATTTTGGGTATAAATGCAGGCCTAAGGGCCATGTTCAGCTTGTTAGGCTGGGTGTTTCCAAAAATTAGCCCAAGGGGCTGTTTGCTCGATTTTGGGTTAATGCAGGCCTAAGGCCATGTCAAGCCTTTAGGCTGGAATGTTTCCAAAAATTAGCCACGGGGCTGTTTGCCATTTTGGTAAATGCAGGCCTAAGGGCCATGATAAGCCTTGGAGCTGGGTGTCTTCCAAAATAGCCCAAGGGGCTTGTTTGGCATTTTGGTATAAATGCAGGCCTAAATGGTCCATGTTAGCTTTAGGCTGGGTGTTTCCGAAGCAGGTGATGATTGTTTTCGGCCTAAGGGCCATGTAGCTGTTGCTGGGTCCGCCCAGTGTTTTGTTTAGTGTAAATGCAGGCCTAGGCCATGATCAGCTTTTAGCTGGGTGTTTCAAAAAATTAGCCAAAGGAGACTGTATTGCCATTTTTGGTATAAATGTCAAGGACTAAGGCCATTGTTCAGTTATTAGGCTGGGTGTTTCAAAATTAGCCCAAGGGGCTGTTTGCATTTGAGGTAATAATGCAGGCTAAGGGCCATATTAAGCTGTTAGGCTGGGTGTTTCAAAAATTAGCCAAGGGGCTGTTTTGCATTTTGGGTATAAATGCAGGGCTAAGGCCATGATCAGCTTGTTGCTGGGTGTTTCCAAAATTAGCCCAAGGGGCTGTTTTGCATTTTAGTGTAAATGCAGGCTAAGGGCCATGATCAGCTTTAGGCTGGGTGTTTCCAAAAAATTAGCACAAGGGGCTGTTAAATGTTTGCTACAGAAATAAAGGTTGATTCTTGTGAAAAGGTGTTGTGATGGTTAATGAAACCGAAGTTAAGGTGTAGTGTTGGTTAAGATGAAGCAGCTACATTACAGGTTGCCAGGAACATGGTTACGCAAATGTTATGGTCTATGGATTACACTTACCACTTGTACCAAAAAGACACAATATAATACAATGATTAATTATTCATATTGTGTGAAGTGGCATTCAGCTTGGTACTGTCGATTCAGGGCTCAAGAAGTCTTGTGAAATCCAGTTCCTATTAAACTTAATTAGAGTAAGCCTGTTGCATTCCTGGGTAAGAACGTGTCTGTATCAGTTATGATCCCCAGCGGCACTGAAAACCCGCTCTGATGTACACTGTGCAGGCATCGCCAGCATCCTCCAAGGCATACAACGAGAGCTCGTCAAGTGTGGAGCTTGGAGACCCAGTAATTAACGGGCTGCGGCATCAGTCAGGAAGCGGTACTGTCATTAAGTATTCTTGTACATGTTGGTAAGTTTCCTTCGGAGATGGTTATGGAGCAACATGGCGCTGCAGGTTCGATGGTTATTGAACATAGCCACTTTGCGGACATCTTTCCAGCATCTCTTCTGGACAGCGTGGATGATTTGTGCCATGACAAAGGCTCGCTGTTGCACAGAGTGCTCAACTATGGCAGAGTGTTGCATGAGGTGATATTCGAGCATATTTTTCCCCAAGAACACTCTTGAAATAGTCAATTGTCAAGCCACGTGGTGACTCGAAACAGCAGTGAGGTGAATTTATCTTTATAACGTGGGTCCAGAAGGTGCCAAACCAGTAGGGTCGTTGATGCAATATGTTACTTCATCGTGGGTCTTATAAGAGACAAGTCAACATGAAAGTCTCATGTGTCCTAAGCTGCATTAGAGTCATGTCTTCAGTGTCCTCAGAACGATGTTCAATACCATTGTATCGCAAAGTCTGTCTCAGCACTCCTCATTCAGGCACCATGGTGGACAGACAACAAAGCTGGGGTTCTGAGTACCATTTTTGGGCTGACATCGGCACCAACAAAAAATGAATCATCTTCATCGTCTTGCTCCTGTTCCTACTCAGGAGCCATTGTTGCCTGGTCTACTGGCTTTGCGGTATGGTATGCGCTGTTTAAATCTGGCTCCATAGCATCTGTGGCTCTCAATGCTTATTTTCTGATTAATGAGGGACTCTTTCCAGACACAGCATGGGTATAGTGACACTGATGATGGACTGATCACCGCTCACCAGTTTAGTGCAAGTAGTCAAAATTATCAAGAACCTCAGATGTTCAGCGATCCACACCCACTCCATTGTATAATATTGTCGTGGTGAACTGCAGTCTGACGGGCATGTTGCAACTGATACTCGGATATTGCCCTCTGTGCTCATTGATCCCGATAACATATGGAATGTTAGAGTTCCATCGTGTCGGCATGTCACAAATGAGTCTGTGGTTGGGCAAAATTCAATTGCTTTTGAAGCAATGAAAGTTTTCCAACCGTGTTGACGAATGACGAAAAAGTGCACAAACTCGACGCACTTCTCCAGTAGGTCACATAGTCTGGGTATGTACGCAGGAATTTCTGCACTACCAGATTCAGCACGTGAGCCATGCAAGGGACGGCACAAGGTTTCCGAGCTTAGTGCAGCCACTAGGTTACGGACCATTGTGCTCACCACGAGACCGGTCTGGAGTTGGAGTGGGGATAGCCATCTTGTCTGTTCCTTCAGACCTTTCAACAGCTTCACTGCAGTGTGCGGTGTGTGACCTAAAAGATCGCTTCAGCAGAGCCTTGTTGGCGGTCTTGCTGATAGCACTGCAGCAAACCTCCCAACTTGGCCGTGATGTAGAGGACAATTGAGGATTGGTCGAGGAAGCGGATGATGGTCTGGTAGTGGACATATAGGATGATGCATGAGACCTGAATGAGGTTGTGCCAGCTATCAGTGGATGTGGTTAGGATGTTTGATGTAAAACATAACTCAGTTTGGCACACTCTCCACAACGTTGATCCAATGACGCGGTGAGCGAGATGTACCGGACCTGTCCTGAATGCTTGTCCACGTGTCCTGTAGTAAGGTGTACTTTCCGGTTACAGCGTTGGTGAGGGCACGCTTGAGGTTGTTAATGACATGCCTCATGTAACGCAAGGGGGGCCAAGGTGAAAAGTAGTGGCGGTTGGAAATATCGAAGTAGCAGTGGTACTGCCACAGCCAAAAGCTACAGGAAAGAGTCTGTACCCACAAGCCTAAACGGCAACATCTCGACTGCTAACAACTTAGTATCTGGGCATTTATTTTTTTGGTAATGGGTGGGAAGAGTGGTATTTCTGCTTCCTTTGTACAGCTGTGTCACTGATAACTGTAACGATGTTGCTGACCGAAACTGTTCTGCACTGTGTTCAGTCTCTCTGCAACCGCTGCTTGTGATGAGTACATATGAGCTGGACCAGCTTCAGCAAACTTGATTGTGACGGACGTTATCTGAGTTACGTCGCAGTCTTTGGGTCAGATGACACTGTTGTGGAGGCTGCACTTTTGACCACTGAATAGGGTGCTGACCAGCCATGTGCTTCCGCATACTGCTGGTGCTCTGGTTTCCTTTCCCGTGGCCTCTGCTGAGCCTTGCATGGCAGATGGTACAGATGACCACATTTTCTTGAGAAGGCCATCTTTAAAAAATTTCCACACAGTGGCTGACCGACTCTAGGCTTGACTGTACTCCCTGAGGGATTACTGAGGCCCACATTTGAGACATTTTGTCCACCAGTTGACAAATTTTGAGCCACAGTGGACACATTTTGGGCAACAGTGGTGACTCTTTGAGTTCTGGTGGGAGGAGTCGGCCTTGCTGCTTTGTTGGTGGGACATACACACTTTCTTCCTCCGTGCTGCTCTGCTGGCTCTGCATCGCAAAAATTCCACGTGGGATCAGTTGTCTCATCATCAACCCCTTCCTTTCTAAATCTTCCCGATAACAAGATAGATTTTGCTCCCGCGCGTCGAATGAGCCAACGGGGCTGTGCGCAACGTGACCTGAAGCGTAACAGGCTGGAGGGGAGAGCCGCGGTTTACAGTGCGACAGTCTAGTCTCTGATATACGGGAGCGAGTGCGAGCCGATGACCCGAGTGACGTGGGCACTGATAGCGCGAGGCTACTTCTTCTTATGACTAGGATAACTAGAGCGCGATAAGTGATATTTCACAATTGATAAACCAATGTAAAAATCTGGAATAGGGCCTTCCACCTATCATCTATAACACTGGTTCTTTTTATGTGATAGCAGAGCACTTTGTGTCTCCCCAGGTCACTGGTGTTGTTGTCACTGCTACCTACTGCTACCTCCAGTTGTACCAAAGTCAAAAAAAGGCACTATCACTAGTCAAAAATAGATAGCCCTTTGCTCCTACTTGTGTTACACTCTGCTACCCTGACAATAAGGGTTTTTGGTTTTTTGATCATATGAGTTCGGAGAAGATATGGACCTTTTTATTTATTGTAAATTTTAACACCCTCTCCCAGATAATAATGCAAAGAAATCTAAATGACCCTTGCCCCTATGCAAAGACAATACAATTTAGCACAAAATGAAAAGCGCACTATCCATGAAACCATATGACAGATTAAAAAAAAATAGCAGAAATTAAAATTAAAGCAAAAACTTCCTAATTCTTGACCTGGACATAAGTCATCTTGTAATACCGTTACCAACGAAGCCAATTTCCATTTAGGGGTTTCATTTTACTCTTTGTTTTTAATTTTCTATCCCCACAACAGTATGACATATTGGGGGATTGCTTATATGCGGGACAATTTGAACTATTTGAATGAAGTCATTCAATCGTACTCCGAAAATGTGTAAAAATTTCCAAGTGTGTTTTTAAATTGCAAAAGAAAATAAAGCGTAATTCTGCAGGCTGGGTATGGCTGTGGAGGGGGACACGAAGGCTGGAGGGCGGAAGCTGGAGGGGAGAGCAGAGGCTGGAGGGGAGAGGCTTGGAGGGAAGGGTGGTCATTGTGTTTTGGAGTTGTTTCATGGCATAACAGAGTATGGGTTAAAATGACCTGATTCTCTCAACAAACCGATTATCGTTATAACAAACTCTATTTTCTTTTTCATTATTTTAATTGCATGTACACGCTCGACAACTAATACGTGTGGAGCCAAGATTTCGGGACAATATAACGACGGGAACAGTAAAAGGCTAGCTCCTCTATGTGCATCTGCGCATCGAGCTCTAACTCCGTCGAGGCGACTTCTCCGTCTACCTCGGGCACCGTCGTCAACGGTGGCACCATGCGTCCTTAGTTAGGAGCGCGTGTCGCAGACGCTCGGGCCGGCGGGTCCGTGATTAGCGAACATCTACAGCTGCGTGTCCATCTAAGCGATGAGCCACACAGATATTGCAAGCTTAATGGCAATCTTAGTTTTTTGGTTCATAGTTCACGTGATCTCTGCTACAGCGCAAGACGCACGGACACCACAGCGAGCGGGCTGCAGACAAACACGCGGCATCGTCTAGAGACATCGACGACGATACCCTCTTCGACAGACAACACAGAGGCGCCCTGAATCTCCGACACACAGCAGAGCGACCCAGAGCGCAGCAGCATGAGTTCTCAGATCTGATCGTGCGACAGAACGTACCGTGGACTAGTTCTCCTACGAGACAGTCGCGATTACCCGGGTGACTGTCCGATTCTCTTGGCGCGATATTCTCGAGTCTGTGAGTAATGAGCCAGCAGTGCGATCTCAAGTCACATCACGTATTAATCGTTTTACTAGTTCGACGCAGACATTGGCGTGTTAGGTCAAAACTTGTGAAAGATACAAGTCAAGTCTGTAATGCATAGCAAGCTTGGTGTGGTAAGGACTAATGTTTGGCTGCTGTGCGCGCTAGCCGTGATGCCTATGTCATCTATGACCAGGCAAAGGCAGTATATAAGGGCTTGCCCCGCCATTTTGGCACATGGCTTAAAGAGCTGACCTAGTGCAGGGAGACTTGGGAGCAGAGAATCTGAGGACGTTTAGCAAGTGTGTAAGGAGTCACATTACCCAAAAGTTCTTTTCAGAACTAACAGACAGCAGTGTAGGAGTCAAGATTTCCTCACACATAACCCCAAAAGTGTTCTTTTCAGAACTACAGGACGAGGATTGCTGTACTACTGAAAAAAGAATTGAGATGAGGAGCAGCCTTACAGTGAATCCAGCACCATCCTCAGAGCTTATTCACCCAGCATTCCGCATAGCTGTAATCCTAAAGCTTTTTCTTATTTTGGCACTAGTCCCTACCAAATAATCTTGTTGGTGCCTATTTTACCACAAAAATTTCCCTGAGCCAAGGCGTTTGTCTGATACGGTGTCCCTGCCTGCATCTCGCACGGCTAGCTTGTAAACTGCACGGCTAGCCAGGCACCGGCAGCCTAAGTGAGTGCCCAGTGTTGTGCTACGAAACCAATTTTTTTTCCTGTGCCAGTGCAGTAGCTGTTAGCGGTCGTCCTGCTCAGCTCGCACGAGGTACTTTAAATCTTGCACCAAGAAGGCCAGCACCGCAGCCTTACAGTGTGCCTGTTTGTGGTCTACTAAACATTTTTCCTGGTGACCATTGCGTAGGCTGTACGGTGTCCTGCCTGCAGCTCGCACGGTACTTAGTTAAACTTGCCACTGCATCCAGCACTTGCAGACTAAGGGTGCCTGGTTGTGCTTTACTAAACAATTTTTTTTCCTGTGCCAGTGCGTAGCTGGCCGGTGCCTCCCGCAGCTTCCCCACGGTACTTGTAAAACTTTGGGACGCAGCCACAACCCCCCAGCCCCAAGTGTGCCCGGTTGTGCGTACTAAACAATTTTTTTTTCCCGTTCCAGTGCGTTTTCTGTACGGTGTCCTGCCTGCACGTCTTTTAGCGAGCCCACCACTCGATGCGTTGCCCTCACCAACGCTGTAACCGGGAAAGTACACCTTACTACGACACGTGGACAAGCAGTTCAGACAGGGCCGGTACATCTTAGTGCGCACCCGCGCATTGGATCAACGTTGTGGAGAGTTCCAACGATGTTATGTGTTACATCAACATCCACCCACGCCACCGGATAGCTGGCACTAACCTCAATTCAGGGTCTCTGCATCATCCTATAATTCCCACGTACCCCATCTTCCGCTCGTCCTCGACCAATCCTCAATTGCCCACAAACATCACGGCCAAGTTGGGAGGTTTGCCTGCAGTGCTTCAGCAGAACGCCAACCGCTCTGCTGAAGCTGATCAGATTTAGTCACACACCGCACACGGCAGTAGAGCTGTTGAAAGGTCTGAAGAACAGCAGATGAGTGGCTAATTACCACTCACCAACTCCAGACCGTCCTCGTGGTGATCACAATGGACTAACCTATGTCTGCAATAAAGCTCCGGAAACCTTGGGGTGCACGTGCCTTGCATGGCTCCACGTGCTGAAATCGGTAGTGCAGAAATTCCTGCGTACATACCCAAGCTATGTGAACCTTACTGGAGAAGGTGCGTCGACGTTTGTGCACATTTTCGTCATTCGTCAACAGCGGTTGGAAAACTTTTCATTGCTATCAAAAGCAATTTGAATTTGCCCAACCACAGGCTCATTTGGTGACAATGCCGACACGATGGAACACTTACATATTCCATATGTTTATCGAGAACAATGAGCAGCAGAGGGCGAATATCCGAGTATCAGTTTGCAACATGCCCGTCAACCGGCAGTCAGCCCACGACATAGTAATACAATGGTGTGGGTGTGGATCGCTGACAACATCTGAGGTTCTTGATAATTTTGACTACTGCACAAAACTGGTGAGCGGTTGAATCAGTCCATCATCAGTGTCACATACCCCACTGTCTCCATGCTGAAAAGTCCCCTCATTAAACAAAAATGAAGCCACACATTGAGAAGCCCCAGAGATGGCTGATGAGCCAGATTTAAACAGCCGCAGTACCTAGCCACAAAGCCAGTATGACCACGCAACAATGCTCCTGTGGAGGAAAGGCAGCAAAGAACGATGAAGAAGGTTCATTTTTGTGGTGCCGATGTCAACCCAGATGGTTACTCAGACCCCAGCTTTTGTGATCTGTCCACCATGGGGTGCCGGAGAGGAGGAGTCGGAGACAGACTGTTCGGATAACAAGGGGTATTGAACATCGTTCTGAGGACACTGTAAGACAATGACTCTATGAGCAAGCTATAGAGGACACAAATGGGGCTGACTTCATGTTGACTTGTCCTGCTAGAAGATCCCAACGAGTGATTAACATATTGCACCAACGACCTCTAACTGGGTTGGCTCCACCGTTTCTGGGACCCGACGGTTATAAAGATAAATTCACCTCGCTGCTGTTTTCAGTCACCACGTGAGCTTGACAATGTGACTATTTATCAAGAGTGTGTTCTTGTGAAAATATGCCTCTCGAATATCACCAGTCAGACAACACTCTGGGCCCATGTTAGCACTCTGTGCAACAGCACCATGGCGGGGCAAACAATCATTCCACCGCTGTCCAGAAGAGGATGCCTGAAAGATGTCCGCAACAGTGGGCTATGTTTCAATAAGCCATCGAAACGACCTGCAGCCGCCGATGTTAGCTCCAGTAACCATCTCTCGGAAGACAGAAACTTACCAACATGGTACAAGAATACTTAAGTGACAGAACCTGGCTCCTGACTAGATGCGGGCAGTCGCCGTTTAATTACTCGTGTCTCCAGCTCCACACTTGGGACCGAAGCTCTCGTTGTATCCTTTGGAGGCGTGCTGGCATGCCCTGCACTAGTGTGACATCAGGAGAAGCGGCGGTTTCAGTGCCGGCTGGGGGTATCAAAACTGATACCAAGGAGACAGCCCGTCTTAACCCGCATAGAATGCAGAACGATTTCTAACTCTAATTAAGTTTAATAGGAACTGGATTTCACAGATACTTCTTGAGCCCTTGAGACGACAGTACTCAAGAGCTGAGTGCCACCTTCAACATCAATATGATATAATTTAATCATTGTATTATATTGTGACCTTTTTTGTATAACAAAGCAGTTGGCCAAGACCAGTAACGATTTGCGTAACCATGTTCCTGCAACCTGGTAATGAGGCTGCTTCATCATAAAACCAACACGTACACCTGAACTTCGGTTTCATTAACCCTCACAACACTCTTTCACAAGGAATCAACCTTTATCTTATCTGTTAGCAAACATTTAACAGCCCCTTGGTCTAATTTTTGGAAACACCCACCTAACAAGCTGATCATGCCCTTCAGCCTGTGATTTACACTAAAAATGCAAACAGCCCCTTGGGCCTAAATTTTGGAAACCCCAGCTTAACAAGCTGAATCATGGCCCTTAGGCCTGCTTTTACAACGAAAAATGCCAAACAGCCCCTTGGCTAATTTTTGTAAACACCTGCTAACAAGCTGATCATGGCCCTTAGCCTGCATTTATACCCAAAAAGCAAAACAGCCCCTTGGGCTAATTTTGGAAACACCCACCTAACAAGCTGATCATGGCCCTTAGGCCTGCATTTACACTAAAAATGCCAAACGCCCTTGGGCTAATTTATTGAACACCCACCTAACAAGCTGATCATGGGGCCCTTAGCCTGCATTTAACACTAACAATGCCAAGACAGCCCCTTGGGCTAGATTTTTTTAAAACACGCCAGCCTAACAAGCTGATCATGGCCTTAGGCCTGCATTATATACCCCAAAATGCCAAACACCACTTGGGCTAATTTTTGGAAACACACCAGCCTAACAAGCTGAACATGGACCTTAGGTCCGGCATTTATACCCAAATTGCAAAACATCCCCCCTTGGGCTAATTTTATGGAAACACCCAGCCTAAAGGCTTTCATGGCCCTAGGCGCATTTACACTAAAAATGCCAAACACCCCTTGGGCTACATTTTGGAAACACCAGCCTAACAAGCTGAAACATGACAGTTAGGCCTGCAGTTTTATACCCAAATGCAAACCAGCCCCTTGGGCTAATTTTTGGAAACACCCACCACGCCGCCACCGGGCAGGGGGGCCCACACCCACTGGGGGCCGGCCAAGCGAGTACAACAACCCACCACCGCCGCCGCACCAGCACCACCACCACGCCGCCCCCTGCAGCAACCACACACCGCCGCCACCAGACCACAAACCACCACCGCCGCCAGCCAGCACCAACACCACCACCGCCGCCACCAGCACCAACCCCAGCTTTGGGGCATGTCCGGCCGCAAGAGGAGGAACCTGGATGCCCACCTCACAGCAGCCATGGTCTGATCCCGGGGTCACCTAATAGACGGCGTGCACAAAGTAATGCTGACTTTGCCCACAGTCTGATACCATTCCTGGATGAAATTCCATTTCACAGGCTACTGCGGGCAAGGTCAGCATTACAGATTGTGCTTGACGCCAGTCGCCCACCAAACCACCCAGGTGAGGTTTTCAATTATTTGGAGGGGTGGCAACTCAGACACTACAACCTACAAGACAGGCCCACACCCGGGACAGCCATGTGCCACCCAGAGGCCTGTACCTCCTTTCCACATGGCCACCTAACAGGGACCTACCATTTTTCCCCACACCTGCCAGATGGATCCACCCTCAAGGGTTGCCGGAGGCCATTCATGGGGCCCTTGACCTCTTGCAGGACCAGGGTGATGGTGTCACTTTACTGGCAAGGCCGGAGGATGCGGCAACCTACCAGCAGCTGTAGACCCTTTTTTTTTTGTTTTTTTTTTTGTGTTCATGTGCATTGCACAATTTCTTTATGTTATTATTTCTTATATTTTCCTATGTTTTACAAAGTTGTACCAAAAAAAAAAAAAAAAAAAAAAAAAAATTCTGACATTTTTACCATTATGGCGGAATAATACCCAGTTTACAAAAACTGCTTTGTGTCTGTCTTTTTTCAGGGAATGGATGTGTAGGTTGTTTTGTGGGTGGGCTTAAAGTCATCATCATTATAATTATTATTTATTTATATAGCACCGATAGGTTCCATGGCGCTTTACATGAGGATAAGGTACACAAGGAGAAGTACAATAAACATAGACAATAAGGTCATAGAGGTTACAACAGGAGAGGACCCTGTCGCGTGGGCTCACATTCAACGAGGGGTGGGTGGGGATACAATAGGGTGGGGAAGGTGTCGGTCGTGGGGCGTGTAGCGGGGTGTCATGGCAGGTTGTAGGCCTGTCGGAAGAGGTGAGTCTTTAGGTGTTTCTGAAGGTTCCCAGGGTAGGCGAGTGAGTGATGAGGTGGGGCGGCCAGGAGTTACAGAGCATGGTTGATGCCCGGGGGAGAATCCTGTATGCGGTTGTGGGAAGAGGAGATGAGGGGGGGGTGTCGGAGAAGTTCTTTGGGATGAACGCAGGTAGCGTGAGGGATGGTATCGGGAGATCATGTCGGAGATGTATGGTGGGGGATAGGTTGTGTAAGGCTTTGAATGTCATGATCAGTGTTTTAAAGTGAGCTCTCTGTGGGGCGGGGACCCAGTGAAGGGCTTGGCAGTGGGTGTAGACAGGTGAGTAGCGTGAGGACAGATGGATTAGTCGGGCAGCAGAGTTTAGTATAATTGGAGAGGTGCAAGAGAGTTGGCAGGGAGGCCTGTGCGAAGGAGGTTCCAGTAGTCAAGGCGGTGAGATGATGAGGGCATTAATGAGTGTTTTAGCTGTGTCAGGGTTGAGTAACGAGCAAATTCTTGAAATATTTTTGGGTTGGAGTGACAGGGACTTGGTTAGGAACTAGAGGTGGGGCTTGAAGGAGAGGGATGAGTCAAGGATTACCCGAGACATTTGGCGTGGAGGACAGGGGAGAGAGAGCATCATTAGCAAGTACTTTCGGACCGCATGGAGCATGAAGTCACCTTGGTTACTAAGTGTAAAATCATGACTCCACAGACAAATGTTGCTGACAAATAAAACAGTGCCTGTGTTTGGGGGGTTACTTAATGCCTCGCTATGGCAACAAGACTAGGAACACACATGTGAGAGGCTGGGACATCTACCTGCTACACATCGCGTCTACGCGTTTTCTACAGAGCGTTACAGTGGGACCTTTCTCCAGGCTCCAGCAGGATGATAGTCCAAGCAATGCCCACGATGCAAGCATAGGCTTGTTGCCTAAAAAAATTAGCTCGAAGGGGCTTCATTATACATTTTTTTCAGAAAGCAGGGTGCTTGGCCCATACAATAGAATTGCTTGTACTAGGAGCATAGTACATGCAATGCCCACGATGGAGGCATAGGCTTGGTGCCTGGAAAAATTAGCCCAAGGGGCTGTTTTGCATTTTGGGTATAAATGCAGGCCTAAGGGCCATGATTCAGCTTGTTAGGCTGGGTGGTTTCCAAAAATTAGCCCAAGGGGCTGTTTGCATTTTTGGGTTATAAATGCAGGCCTAAGGGCCATGATAGCTTGTTAGCTGGGTGCTTTCCAAAAATTAGCCCAAGGGGCTGTTGGCATTTTGGGTATAAATGCAGGCCTAAGGGCCATGATAGCCTCTTTAGGCTGGGTGTTTCCAAAAATTAGCCCAAGGGGCTTGTTTGCATTTTGGGTATAAATGCAGGCCTAAGGGCCATGATAAGCTTGTTAGGCTGGGTGTTTCCAAAAATTAGCCCAAGGGGCTGTTTGGCATTTTGGTGTAAATGCAGGCCTAAGGGCCATGATAAGCCTTCTTAGGCTGGGTGTTTCCAAAAATTAGCCCCAAGGGGCTGTTTTTGCATTTTGGGTATAAATGCAGGCCTAAGGGCCATGATCAAGCTTGTTAGGCTGGGTGCTTCCAAAAATTAGCCCAAGGGGCTGTTTGGCATTTTGGTTAAATGCAGGCCTAAGGGCCATGTAAGCCTTTAGGCTGGGTGTTTCAAAATTAGCCCAAGGGGCTTGTTTGCATTTTGTATAAATGCAGGCTAAGGGCATGATCAGCTTGTTAGCTGGGTGTTTCAAAAATTAGCCCAAGGGGCTGTTTGCAATTTGGTAAATGCAGGCCTAAGGGCCATGATCAGCTTGTTGGCTGGGTGTTCCAAAATTACCCAAGGGGCTGTTTGGATTTTGTGAAAATAAAGGTTGACCTTGTAAGGTGTTGTGTTTCAGAAAAACCGAAGTTAAGGTGTAGTGTTGGTTTTAGATGAAGCAGCCTATGCCAGGTTGTAGCAGGAACATGGTTACGCAAATCGTTACTGGTCTTGGACATACTGCTTGTACCAAAAAGACACAATATAATACAATGATTAATTATATCATATTGATGTTGAACGTGGCACTTCAGCTCTGAGTACTGTCGTCTTCAGGGCTCAAGAAGTCTTGTGAAATCCAGTTCCTATTAAAACTTAATTAGAGTAAGCCTGTCTGCATTCTCTGGAGTAAGACGTGTCCTGGTATCAGTTATGATACCCACCCTTTTCGGACATCTTTTCCCGCATCTTTTTCTGGACAGCGTGGATGATTGTGCCCCGGGCCCAAAGGGGGTGCTGTTGCACAGAGTTGCTAACTATGGGCCAGAGTGTTGTCTGACGGTGATATTCGAAGCATAATTTTTCCACAAGAACCCCTCTTGAAATAGTTTTAAATTTTCAAGGGCCCCGTGGTTACTGAAACAGCAGCGAGGTGAAATTTTTCTTTATGTAAAAACGGGGGGGGGCGGCACAACGTGAAAAGTAGTGGCGGCTTGGAAACCCAGTAGCGTGGTACTGCCACAGCCAAAAGCTCACGGAAAGGTCTGTACCCCAAGCCTAAACCCGGGAACATCTCGACTGCTAACAACTTAGCTATCTGGGCATTTATTTTTTTGGCTTTGGGTGGGAAGAGTGGTATTTTGCTTCCTTTCGTACAGTGTGTCCTGATAACTGTAAGGGTGTTGCTGACCCCAGAAAAGTTGCACTCGTGTTCAGTCTCTCTGCAAACCCCTGTTGTGATGAGTACATTTTGAGTGGACCAGCTTCAGCAAAAACCCTTTATTGTGAAAGGACGGGGGTTTAGGGTTTCCCTGGGAGTCTTTGGGTCAGATGACCTGTTGTGGAAGGCTGCCTTTTGACCCCTGAATAGGGTGCTGACCAAACCATGTGCTTCCGCATACTGCTGGTTTCTCTGGTTTCCTTTCCCGGGGCCCCTGTTAACCTTGCATGGAAAATGGTACAGGGGTGAACCCCATTTTCTTGAGAAGGCCCCATCTTTTTAAAAAAATTTCCCCAAAAGTGGCCCGACCGACCTCTTTGGGTTGGGCTGTACTCCCTTTAGGGATTACTGAGGGGCCCCATTTGAGACATTTTGTCCAACAGTTGACAAATTTTTACCACAGTGGACACATTTTTGGGCCCAAAAGGGTGACTCTTTCGTTCTGGGGGAGGAGTACCTTGGGTGCTTTTGTTGGTGGGGGCAATTTCACACTTTCTTCCTTCCCTTTCTGTCTCTGCTGGCTTGCTGGCAACATTCCCGTGGGAAACAGTTTTCTCATATCAACCCCTTCTCTTCTAAATCTTCCCGATAACAAAATTTATTTTGTCCCAGATGCAAGTGTGTCACTGTTTTCAAAATCTTCAAACATTTTTCCAACTCCCGAGCGGGGCTTAAAACTTTTTGAAAAAACACGTTCATGTGGCCGGGGTTTTCTTAAAACTTGTCCATGATTGGACAATTCTTCATTCCCAAATATTCATTTTAATCGGAAAATTGGCCAAAAACCCGGGTTCATGTTAAAAAATTATTTTGTACCAAATAAGTCCCTCTGAGTGACCCCTTTTCTGTTTTCCCAAAACCCCTTTTTTGGGGATTTTCTGTTGGTTGAGGAACTGTTTAAGAGGTTGTGGGTTAGATGACCCGCTTTGGGATGTACCAAAAGTAGACAAGTTTTCTAAAGAACCCTTGGGGTGCTGAAGAAACCCGTTGTTGAGGTCTTGGGCTGCCAGCCCGCGTTTTGATGGTTTTTGTCCCTTTCCGGGGCCCCAAAATGTTTACTTTCCTGGGCGGGGAAAATTTGGGCAGGAGGAAGACCCAATCAATTCCCCCGTCTGTCTGCCCCAAATGGTGGATAGTTTTGGGCCCCCACTTTCCAAAGCCTGTTTCCCCCGTCCCTGTCCCCTTTGCAACATTTTTTTTTGGGGTTTGGTTTTTTGGGTGACTTTTTTTAAATTTTTGGTGGCTTTCTGGGGGCTTGGGAAAACAAGTAGCTTGTACTTTTTCGTTTAAAGGTAAAACCCCTAGGGCTAAGATATTTTTTAAGGGGCAGATGGAAGGTACCGTGCGGGGCCCGCAGGCAGGGGGCACCCTTTCAGAACGCCCCTGGCACAGGAAAAAAAAAAATTTTTTAGTAGCAGAACCCCGGCCCCTATTAGGGGGCCCCCGCGGTTGGGTGGCTTTCGTGCAATGTTCAAATACCGTGCGGCGCAGGAAAGGGCCCCCGTAAGCAACCACTGGCACCCGAAAAAAAAAATTTGTACGCCGAACCAGGCACCCCCCCATTAGGCTGCGGGTTTTGGCTGCGTGCTATGTTTTCAAAATACCGTGCGGTGCAGGCAGGACCCCCCTTTTTCAGCCAAAGCACTGGTACAGGAAAAAAATTGTTTAGTACGCAGAACCCGGGACTATTTGGGCCCGCAGTGCTGGCTGGGGTTTCAAAAATTTTAAAATACCGTGCGAGTGCAGGGAGGCACCGTCAGCAACGGGAAATGGCCCCAGGAAAAAAAATTTTTTAGTACGCAGAAACCCCGGCACTTTTAGGCTGCGGTGTGGCCCCGTGCAAGTTTCGTACCGTGCGAGCTGAGGCAGGCACCGGGATTGCAACGCACTGGGGACAGAAAAAAAAATTGTTTAGTACGCAGAACCAGGCAATATTAGGCTGCGGTGTGGCTGCGTGCAAAAGTTTTCAAATTTCCGTGCGAAACTGCAGGCAGGAAAACCCCCTTTCAGAAAAAGCAATGGCACAGAAAAAAAAATTTTTTAGTTTTCAGAACCCGGCCCCTATTTGGTGCCCGGGGCTGGGCTTTCGTGAAGTTACAAGTTTTCGTGCGGGGGCTTTCAAGGGAGGACACCCTACAGCAACGCTTGCACAGGAAAAAAAATTTTTTAGTAGCAGAACCAGGGACTGTTTTGGGCTGCAAAGCTGGGTGCGTGGGAGTGTTACAAAATACCGTGCGAGCTGCAGGCAAAAGGGCACCGGGACAGCAAAGCACTGGACAGGAAAAAATTGTTTTGGGAAGCAGGAAAACCCGGGGATTTTAGGTGCGGTGCTTTGGGGCGTGCAATGTTACAAGAACCCGGGCGAGCTGCTGGCCCGGACACCGTACAGCAACGCCTGGACGAAAAAAAAAAATTTTTTGTACGCAGAAACGGGACTATTAGGGCTGCGGTTTTTGGCTGGTGCAATGTTACAAGTCCGTGCGAGTGGCAGGCAGGACCCCCGGACGGAAAAGCACTGGCCCCAGGGGAAAATTTTTTTGGGGGAAAAAAGGCACCAAAATTATTTGGTAAGAAATAGTGCCAAAAAAAAGAAAAAACTTAGGTTTTTCAGCTTGCGGAAAGTGGGGGAACTAAGCTCTGAGGATGGTGCTGTATTCACTGTAAGGCGGCTCCTATTTTCCCTTTTCCCTTTTTAAATTTCCCGTACAGCAAACCTCCCTCCTGGTAGTTTGAAAAGGAAATTTTTGGGGTTTTGTGGGGAATCTTGATCCTACACTCCGTCCCCGTTAGTTCTGAAAAAAACTTTTGGGTTATAAGTGACTTTCCCACAGTGCCTAACTGTCCCTAGATCTGCTCCAAAATTTTCCCTGCACTTGGTCGGGTCTTTCAGGAATGTGCCCAAAAGGGCCCCCGGGGAAAACCTTTTTATACTGCCTTGCCTGTCATAGATGACTTTGGCCCTCCGAAAGGAAAAACCCGCCAAAATTTGTCCTGAACAACCCAAAAATGCTGTGGGATTATGGACTATAATTTGGTGAATGCTTGTCCTTCTTAAAAAAAGGTTTTTCTGACCTAAACGCCAAATTTCTACTAGTAACATAAAAGTTTTTGGATTCCGGCCAGTCCGAATAGGAAAACGGCTCGGAATCGCAGGGTCGCCCAGGGGAAACGGGGCTCGTAGACTCGCTCAGGGTGCTGCTGTTTGGGGGAGATTCAAGCTATATAGCGAAAGTGATATAGCCCCAGGGCTAGCGAGTCTAGCCGAGTGGGAAAGTAAACTTGACCAAAAAAAAAAGGGTTTACATTTATTGCTTGGAATCGTTACCCGAGGAAGTATTCGCTTTAAAAGGGCTCGCCCCATTACCCAGTCCAGCGGTCCCCTTTAAAAATCGCCGGGGTAAAAGAGTCCTAGCGGTAGGGCCCCGTATCCCTTTTTTTTTCATGTCCCTTTTTAAAAATTGAAATTTAAACAGCCCAGCTAAGAATGTGGCTACGCTTTTGCTAATAAAAAACATGTTTAAAAGAAATTTTTTTTGCAAAAAAGTTTTTACTGATCAATCCCGGATCTCCTAATGGCAAATTGTTTCCCATGGCTAAAAAAAACCTAAAATCACTTGTTTTTACTAAGTGAAGGTGTGCCCCCAAATATAAATCTTGTACCGTGAAAAACCAGATGTATGGCCCCCCTTTTAGGGGCATTATAGGAAATTCAGATTCCCGTTATACTCGCATATAGCCGGTTTTTCAGCCAAAAATTGGGGAAAAGTTCCCCCCCCGGCTTATACGCGAGTCTACAGGCCCCCCTCAAAGTTTGGCGCCCCCCTACATGATGGCCCCCCCCTTTCAGCGCTGCGCTATACTTTACGGTATCGTGTCCCCCCGGTGGCGGATCGGGCTCCTGGGCTCCCGGGGTCCATCTTCCTTGTGTCTTTTTGTTGTTAAAATGACCCCGGGCCCGGGGTCGCGATGATGTCTTTGCGGGCCCCGGGGGCACAAAACAGGAATCACGAGGGGATGGAGCCCCGGGGCCCCGGGCCGCGATCCGCCCCGGGGGGGTGACAGTGTATCTGTAAAGTATATGGCAGCGCTGCTGCGGGGGGGGGGGGGTCATGGAGGTGGGGGGGCCAAAAACTATGAGGGGGGGCCCCGCTGGGGCCCGGATATACCACTGGGGCTGTATATACTAGGGGCTTATTTTACTGGGACTGGTGTTACTACCACTGGGGTGTAATACTATGGGGTGTTTTTACATTAGGGCGCGTGTTACTCCCCCTGGGGCTGTTTATACTGGGCTGCGTGTATCACCACGGGGCTTTTTATATACCACTGGGGCTGTATTACTATGGGGCTGCGTGTATTACCCCTGGGGCTGACCTACGCTGACACTGAGCCCCCATCCCGCATGACCCTGAGCCTCCATCCCGTGCTGACCCTGGTATATCCTGCGCTGACCACTGAAGCCCTCCTCCCGCGCTGACCACTGAGCCCTCCCCCTTTTCGCTGCCATGAGCCTCCCTTGCGCTGACACTGAGCCTCCACCTGCGCTGACCACTCTGCCTCCCTCCTGCGCTGACCACTTGCCTCCATCCTGCGCTGACCATCTGCCTCAACCTGGCTGCCCCCCTGGCCTCCCTCCGTGTGATATGGCCTCCATCTAGTTCCACTCCTTCCTGCTCTGAACACTCTGCCCCCCTCCTGCGCTGACCCCTCTGCCTCCATCCTGCGAGACCACTTGCCCATCCTGCGCTGACCACTCGCCCCCATCCTGCGTGGGGCCACTCTGCCTCCATCCTGCGCTGACCACTCTGCCCCTCCCCGCGCTGACACTTTTCCTCCATCCGCGATGACCACTCTGCCTCCATCCTGCGCTGACCCCTCTGCTCCTCCTGATGACCACTCTGCCTCCATTCCCCTGACCATCTGCCCCATCCGCGTCACCTCTTTCCTCCATCCTGCGTCACCCTTGCCTCCATCCTGGCTCACCCCTTGCCTCCATCCCCGCACTGCCCCTCTGCCCCATCCTGCGCTGACCACTGTGAGGCACCGCCGGCTGATCCTCATGGCCGGGGCAATCACATGCAGGTCAGGGATATCCTTTTTGCAGGGGCCGGTTTGACTGTGAAAATGCTGTAACAAACGTTTAATGGATAATGAGTGGCTCAGGGAAATCGAGGAGTCCATGGGGAAATAGGATGTAAGGGGAGTGATTGCTGACAGCCCAGGTGGGTGTGTCAGGTGGGTGTGTCCGGAGGAATAGCAGCCCGCTGGGTGATCAGTGTGGGTGTGGCCGGCACGATAAGAGTCAGCCAGCTGAGTGATTGAGAGATTCATTCTCAGCCAGACATCAGCCTGAGAGGATGTGGGCTGATTAACAGCCTGAGAGCTGAGCAGAGCCAGTCTGTGTGAGGGACTGGGAGTGCAAGTCCATGCCCCCATGTTGAGATGGTAAAAGGGAGCATGCTAGCTCCATGCCGGTGCCGAGGTCCGAGGTTGTGATAGCACCTGGTGGGGAAGCCGTGGTGAACCCGGTGGATACTGGTCCGGGCGTGGGGTGAAACACGTCGGGAAAGGAGCCCTTGGGGGACGCTTGGTGGACCCGTTACCCCGGGTTTAGCGAGACCCGGATCCGTGCCCGGTAAGACAGCGGTTCCCGTGTAACGGAGTGGCTGTATGCGTGATTAATGCCAGGCGGGCATAACCGCTATTGGGTCCGATAGGCAGTCGGTAAAGGGACCCGTTGATGTATGTAGGGGTTAGGCAATAGCCCTGAATGTAAGATGATGACCTATGTAAGACATTGTATAATAATGTGGGGAGAAAGTGACCCAGCCAGTATGGATGATGTTGGAGGCGTTCCGTCTCTGTGGGACGAGAGGGAGGCTTGCCCTGCTGCTTGCAGAGGGTACCCGTCCTCAACCACGGCCTCTAATGGTGTGGGTGTGCTGTTGGTGCCAGACACAGGGTTAATAGGGCTCTAGTAGGTAACGGATGAGGTTCCCGTGTACTATGGTTTGCCAGTCCCTGTAATGGGCCATGGAGGAGCCACAGTCCATGGATGATGGGCTGTGAGCGTGTGGAAGAAATGTATGTGATCCATGGACGTTTGAATGATGGATCACACATGGTATGTAAGGGCCGGTCAGGCAGGAATCCTGACTACGGGGTAATGTTAGGTCATCAAGCGGGGTGACTAAAGCCAGGCGGCAGGTACCGCCATTGGGACCCACAGGGCCCGTTGAGGCGTATGTAACGAAGGTCGAAGCAGGGGTTAAAAGCGCTCCTAGAGTGGGGACACCATGGTTGAACCAGGTGGACGCTGACCTGGACATGGGGTGAAACATGTCCACGAAGGAGCCCTTGGGGATACATGACATACCCGGGTACTCAGGTTGCTCAATCCCTGTTATGAACCGGAGGGGTCATCGTCGAAGTATAGCAAGTGTATTTATTATAAATGTTACTGTAAGATGTGTAAGTAGGTCGGAGGCCGTAGCTACCACGGGAGCAGGTGTTAGAGCTCCAATGGGGAGAGAGTCGTGGTTACAGGTCCCGGGTTATTGTGAATGTATATGTGTCATGTTCTATGTATGATGTATTTATGTAAAGTGTTTAGAATTAATGTGATATGTGTCCAACAATACTACCCGGGTTATGTTATTATATTGTGAAAAATAAACGGGTACACATTGGTTAAACTTATAAACACGTGTTTTGTCGTTATGCAAGCGGGTTCCCCGGTTGCTACCTCACACCACTCTGCCTCCATCCTGCGCTGACCACTCTGCTCCATCCCGCGCTGACCACTCTGCCTCCATCCGCGCGCTGACGTCTCTGCCTCCATCCTGCGCTGACCACTCTGCCTCCATCCTGCGCTGACCACTCTGCCTCCTTCCTGCGCTGACCACTCTGCCCCATCCTTGCGCTCACCACTCTGCCCCCATCCTGCGCTCACCACTCTGCCCCCATCCTGCGCTCACCACTCTGCCCCCATCCGGCGCTGACCACTGAGCCTCCATCCTGCGCTGACCACTGAGCCACGCGCGGCAGTCCTAATCACTGAGTCTCCGCACTGTGCAAACCACTGAGTCACTGCACTGTGCAAAAACACTGAGCCACCACACTATGCAAACCACTGTGCCACCAAATACACTGCTAACCATTGAGCCACCATATACACTGAAAACCACTGAGCATCATACTGTGCAACCACTGAGCCACCGTATACAGTGCTAACCACTAAGCCAGCGTATACATTGGTTAGCACAGTATGAGGGCTCAGTGGTTGGCACGGAGCCACCATATACACTGCTAACCACTGAGCCACCATACTGTGGCTAACCACTGAGCCACCATATACATTGCCAACCACTGAGCTACATAAACAGTGCTAACCACTCAGCCACCATGTGGCACTAATCACTGAGTCACCACGTACAGTGCTAACCCTGAGCCACTTTATACAGTGCTAACCACGAAGCCTCCGTACAGAGTTAACCACTCTGCCTCCATATAGTGCTAACCACTAAGCCACCATACTCTGCTAAACACTGAGCCACCATACAGTGCTAACCACTGAGAGACCATATACTGTGCTAACCACTGAGCCATCATACTTTGCTAAACACTGAGCCACCGCGCAGTGCTAACCATTGAGCCACCATTAGTGATGGGCGAATCTACTCTTTTAAGACCGTTACTCTGTGAGTAGTAAGAAAACTCGCAGGAGTCGGTACTCTGCGAGTTTCCAAGCGATTACTCGCCCCAGTAATGAGTCCAATGCAAATCAATGGCAATCCTAGTTTTGTCAGAGTTTGCATTAAGTATGTTTCTCAGTCGCTAAACTCACTATCACATCGCTGTCTATGTAGCTGGATTGTCCCCAAATCGTTTAAAACACTGGCACCGGTTCACGGATACCCGCTGTCAGCAGCGAGTCTAGGGATGAGCGAGTCTACGAATCCGAGTCCTGTATACTGTATTCGGGACTCGCTGAATACAGAATTTGTTAATGTTCCGAGACAGCCTAGCATGTTAGCAGCCTAGCATGTTAGGTCAGAAAACTGTGAAGATGGACAAGCATGTTAGCCAATCATATTCGTAATGCCGCAGCCATGTTGGTTGTGGCATTACTATGATTGGCTGCTGTCCATCGTGATGCCTATGTCATGTATGACAGGCAAGGCTGTATATAAGGCTTGCCCCCACCATTTTGGGCACATTCCTGTGACGATCTGAGCTAGTGCAGGGCGACTAGGGAGACTTGGAGCAGATCAGAGATAGGGAGTGTCAGTGAGTGTAGGAAAATCACCTCAAGATTCCTCACATATAACCCAAACAGCTCTTCTGAGAGCTACCAGGACGGAGGAGTGCTGTGTACAGCACTGTAGGCAGGGAGACAGGCAGGCAGGAGCAGCCTTACAGTGCATACAGCACCGACCTCAGAGCTTAGCTTAGTCACTCACCCTTTCCCCCAGAGCTGAAATCAGAGGCTTAGCTGAGCTAATATTTCATTTTTTGTAGGGAGAGTGCGTTGCTTCTCTGCGAAGTGATTGCACGCACTTTACCTCACTGCCGTGACGCAGACAGCACCAAAGTCCTTATTGGTGACTGCTTCTGCGACATAACTAATTTTTTGTAGGGAGAGTGCTTCTCTGCTACCAGCTAATAGCAGGCACATTACCTTCCTGCTCTGCCAATACGCAGTAGTAGCCTTCATTGTCATCCTAGTAGGAATTATTAACTGATAACACTGGTCAACAGCATTTTTGGTGCCAAAGATATTTCATTGAATTTAGGGTAACTTTGGGTGCTGATTCTGAATATGTCATCAGTTTTGCCAGATTGGCTCAAGTTTTTGAGATTTTTCATAAAATGTGTAACAAAAAAGACGTTTTTTGCTACTTTTTTAACGAAGTCTGTTATGTTTCTTCTATGTTTTTGTCAGTGTATATTCACCACAAATGTAACAGAATGAGTCTGGATCGTTAAGACAACTTCTTCTTGATGAGTTCATGCTTTTCACTGGACAACAGAAAACAACATAAAGTTAGTGCAAAAAAAACCAAGCTATGAACAAACTTTTAGAACACTAATTAACACAAAACTATATTGAGAACTGCTCAGTTCAAGTACTAATCCAAAGAAATTAATGAGATGATGCGTCGCATTTACGAACAAGTGCTATAAATAAGATACCAAAAATCTCAAAAACTTGAGCCAATCTGGCAAAACTGATAGCATATTCAGAATCAGCACCCCAAAAATACCCCAAATTCATTAAAAAATTTTTGGGCACCAGAAAAAAAAATTTTTTTTGTTGACCTGTGTAATTAGTCATCTGATTCTGTACGTGACCATCTTCATTTGTCAACAATGTCCCAAAAACAACAAATGCCCAAAAAAGTGTTTGCAAAGGGACAGGGACGAGGTCGTGGCCGTAGCAGTCGTGCACAAGAAGGCACTGGTACAGGTAGACAGACGAGGATTGATCGATCCACCTTTCTCCCGTCTAAATTTTCCCGTACTCAACCTAAACGTGTCTTGAGGCCGGAAGAGCAAGACCAAATAACATCTTGGATGGCTGACAAGACCTCAACCACTGGTTCATGCAGCACACAATCATCCTTGACACCATATTCAAGTGTCGCTACAGTAACGCAGGGTCATCTAATCCACAAACTCTTCCTATTTCCTCAAGCCATCGGCAGACAAAGGAAAATTTGGACCGCGACCTTGGCCACTCTGATGACTTATTTGCTTCTTATCAGCCCTTCATACAACCTGACCTTTCTTGGTCACTGCCCGACCAGATACTTGACCAAGACGTACGTTCTATTCATGGACAAAGTTTGGATTCACCTCGTACTGAAGTAAGTCACTTTCAACAAAGGCATACACCGTCTCAGGAGGTGGAGGATGATGATGATGATGAGACACACATCTCATCTGGCCCAGCCTGAACAGTCACGTTATCCAGAAGACTTTGAGGAGGAAGGGGTTGATGATGAGACCATTGATCCAACCTGGACTGCTGACATGCATAGCCAACCGAGCAGCATGGAGGAGGAAAGTGGCTATGTACCACCGCCAAAAGCACCAAGGCTTACTCCTTTATCCAGAATGCAACCTGTGACAACAGTAGCCCAAATTGTGTCAACTGTTGCCCAAACTTTAACAACAATTGCCCAAACTGTGTCTACAGTTGGTGTTGGGACAGAGTTATCCTCCTGTGCCTCCAACACAACATAAAGGACAAAAAGCCATTGTCTGGCAATTTTTTAAGGATAGCCATCAGTACCAAATGTCGTTATCTGTAACATCTGCTATGCCAGGCTAAGCAGAGGCCAGGGAAAAGAGAACTTGAGCACCAGCAGTATGCGTAAGCACATATCTGTTAAGCACCCAACTCAGTGGTGGGCCTTCTGATCCCAACACTTGCAGGCCACCTCAGATCCGTCCTTCACCATCTACTGTTCATGCAGCAGCTCCTACTCATACGTCCACCTCACAAGCTGCGTTAGACGAGAGATATGACAGTAGTCAAGTGACTTGTGAGTCTGCCCCAAACGTCCAGTTGTCTGTTCCACAGCTGTTTGACAGGCAGCGGAAGTACCAATCAACACACCCATTTTCTCAAAAAATGACTGCGCAAATTTCTAAGTTGTTAGCTGTGGAAATGTTGCTGTTTTGGCTTGTGGGTACTGAGGCTTTTCGGGAGTTGTTCGCTGCGGCAGCACATGATACTCTGTTCCCAGCCGCTACTTTTTCTCACGTACTGCCGTACCCGCGTTACACCAGCATGTGGTTGACAACTTAAAGCGTGCACTAACAAATGCTGTAAGTGGAAAAGTCCACCTAACAACTGACACGTGGACAAGTAGTTGTGGACAGGGCAGATACATATCACTAACGGCTCACTGGATCAACCTGGTCGAGAGTGTCCCAAATTCTAAAAGTGGAATATCGGAGATACTACCAACTCCACGAATAGCGGGCACAACATCATTCCGGGTGTCCGCGTCCTCATATACTTCAACAACACAATCTGCGTCTTCAACTTCCTTGACCACTGCTGACTTGCCCGCAACATCACGTCCAAGTTGGGAGCTTTGCAGTAGCGCATCAGCAAGGCGACAACAGGCTCTTCTTAAGCTGATCTGTCTAGGTGACACACCTCACACTGCAACCGAGCTGTGGAAAGGTCTTAAGCAACAGACAGACGAGTGGCTGGCCCCACTGGAACTACAAACAGGTCTTGTTGTCAGCGATAACGGTCGAAATCTTGTGGAGGCAATAAAGCTCGGTAAGCTCCCACAAGTGCCTTGCATGGTTCACGTGCTGAACCTAGTAGTTCAGAAATTCATGAAAAATTACCCTGAGTTATCTGATCTACTAGAGAAGGTGCGGAGAAATTGCGCACATTTCCGACATTCCTCCACAGCACTTGGAAGTCTATCTGCCCTTCAACAGCAATTTAATTTGCCCAAACACAGGTTAATTTGCGACATGCACACACGATGGAACTCTACATTTCATATGTTGGCAAGGTTCAATGAGCAGCAGAGGGCAATAGCGGAATATCAGCTGCAACATGCCCGTCACACCAGAAGTCATACAAGACACATTGGTACTATGTAGTGGGTCTGGATCGCTGACCTTTGTGAGAAGTTCGATTACTGCACCAAACTTGTCAGCGGTGATCAGTCCATTATTAGTCTCACCATCCCCATGCTCTGTTTGCTTAAAGAATCGCTCCAGAACCTAAAAAGAGAATCATTGAGGGCACAGCGGATGGCTATGGAGCCAGATTTGAACATCCCCGATCCTAGCCATCCAAGCCAATTTCAGCAGGCAACATTGGCTCGGGAAGAAGACTGTGATGAGGGTGATGATGATGAAGACGATTTATTTCTCCATGGTACTGATGTGAACCCTGATGGTACTCCCAACCCCAGCTTTATGTCGGTACAGCATGGGTGGGCTGAAGAGGAGGAGGCAGAGACCGATTTTGAGACCATGATGCATAGTGTTCATCAGTCAGGTGAAACAGAAGAGATGAGTCTTTGCAGCTTAGCACACATGTCTGACTTCATGTCTCAATGTCTGTCCCAAGATCCACGCGTCATTAACATCTATGACAGCGACCTCAACTGGTTGTCAACATTTCTTGACCCACGCTACAAAGACAAGTTTCCATTGCTGCTGTTGCAGTCACCAAGGGGCTTAACGATGGATTATTTCAAGAGGGTTGTTGACAATTTAATGTCAATTTCACCCTCTGACTCCGCTCTACCCCGAAGAAGCAGCTCTTTGCAACAGCAGCCTTTGGTTGGTACACAAACGGCCACAATGTCAAGAAGAGGTGGAGGTAAGATGTCCACCAACTGGGCGATGTTCAACAGACCTTCCAATCTGCAACGGATTGTGCCTACGGTCACCTTGAGTAGGAGACAAACATTGTCAAACATGGTGAACGAGTATGTCTGTGACACTACCAGCTTCTTAACCGACCCTTCTGTACCCTTTAATTACTGGGTTCAGAGCTTCACACTTGGACTGAGCTCTCTTTGTACGCCTTGGAGTTGCTGGCCTGCCCAGCTGCTACTGTGACATCAGAGCATGTTTTCAGTGCTGCTGGGGGCATTGTCACTGATAGAAGGTCACGGCTTACTACAGAAAATGCCGACAGGCTGACTCTCATTAAGTTCAACAAGGACTGGATATCATCACAGTTCTTAAGCCCTCCAGACGACAGTATCCAAACCTAGAGGAACATAATCAAAATTGATATGTTTGGCTGACTGCGGTTTTAAACATTATGTCCTTTTCTGACACAATGTCCCTCCGCTAAGAAGATTTGATAACTCATGTTCTTGCTGCATTTGCTGCATGATAACCAAACTACACAATCAGTTTCAGTCAGGTTACTTTACTAGTGCATCCAATTGTGATGATTTTTGAACGTTTTTTTTTTTCAGACAATGCAATACAGCCTCTTGGCTGAATTTTTCAAGGCACCTAGCCTATGCCTGCATAGTGGGCATTTCTCTAACTGCAAGCAAATATATTTTATGGGCCGAGCGCCTTGTATTTAGACAAATGTTGATCACGCCCCTTGCATCAGTTCCAGAAGGCCATAGTCGCGGAAGTAGGCAAAGCATTCCCTTCACAAAACGCTAGCAGCATAGGTCAGGAATCGGTGGACAACCAAGGCGTACGGCCGAGAGGGGCACAAGTCCAATCTGCCCGAGGTAGGGGAACAGTCTTTAATATGTTGGCCAGTTTTCTCAGCCCCTAACGTTCCGCAGCACCTGAGGTGCGGGGTAGTGCCACAAGAAATGTTAAGTTTGGCCAGATGCTGAAGGAGTACCTTGCAGATCTAATAACTGTACTCCGATATTCCTCTGTGCCTTACAATTATTGGGTATCCAAGATGGACATGTTACATGAATTGGCTCTCTACGCCTTGGAAGTCCTGGCCTGCCCTGCCACTAGCGTTTTGTCAGAGTGTGTTTTTGTTGCCGCAGGTGGAATCATTACTGATAAACGCACCCGCCTGTCAACTGAAAATGAAGACAGACTGACTCAGATCAAGATGAACAAGGGTTGGATTGGGCCACACTTCACCACACCACCAGGAAATGAAAGCGGAATTAAAATATTGAAACGGTAATTTTCCATGTACCTACACTCACCCATGGGTACACACTTTTGTACTTTGGATAATCGCTGGACTGCTCATCCTTCTCCTCATGCGCCACCATGTTGACCGTTAAAAAAGTTAGGCCGTTGTTTCATGTATACCCCCATTGTTAAATATTTTTGCACATTCTTTCAGAAAGGGCATTACAACAACAATACACCCGCTCGTTTGCAATGGGAATAATGTTTTGAGGCCCTCATGCACGTCTCTATCCATGGAGAATGGGGAGCCTCCAAATGTTTGGCCGCCCTGGCAAAGGGAAATAGTACAATAGACACACTTCCTCAAAATGGGCACATGATGTCAAGAGGCCTTCATGTACGTCTCTTCTCAGTGACATCGGAGTTCCACATAATGTTTTCACGTAAAATCTTTAATGTCATCACTAGTGATGGGCGAATCCTAAATTACTCGGAATCGCTTGACTCTAGCGAGTCCGAGCCCAGGACTCGCTACTCGTTGCGAGTCTAGCGAGTCCAATGTTAATGAATGGGGAAGCGAGTAATAGCGAGTAGTGTGCGATTTACAAATCACAGATGTGTCTCGGAAGCTTCAGCCTGCCATTGATTTGCATTTGACTCATTTACTTTGCAAGTAATCGCTGGGAAACTCGCACAGATAAGAGTCCTGTCTGCTCTGTGTGCTGGCTGCCGCAGCTCCAGGGTCCTAGAGCCCGCCTGCTGCCTGATGTAGCAGAGCTGAGATTGTTCTCAGTCTGCTCATTCCCTGTGCATAGACATCTATATCTATGCACAGGGGATGTAGCAGAGAGGACATCGCGTTTTGGACTACGTCGGACGGAAGAGGATTTTGTTAATTAAAGATGGAGTCCCTAATGGCTTTTTTTTATTATTTCTAATAAAAAATTTTCTCTGTGTTGTGTTTTTTTTAAAACAATTTAATAGAAATTCATGGCGGTCATGTCTAATATTGGCGTGACCGCCATAAATTTCGGGCTTAGGGCCAGCTGATAATAGAAAGCTGGCCCTAACCTCTTTATTACGCAGCGTGCCACTGCCACCAGGGCCGCTGGAAGAGCGGGGTTCAGCGCCAGAGGATGGCGCTTCAATGAACGCGCCATCTTCTGGGGCGGCTGCGGGCTGCAATTTGCAGCGGGGGGTGCCCAGAAAGCTTGGGCATCCCTGCGCTGCGGATTCCAGCCCCCAGCTGCTTAGCTGTACCTGGCTAGACATAGAAATTGCGCGGAGTCGCACGCATTTTTTTAAAATTATTTCATGAAATTCTGAGATTCTGACTCTGAGACTCTGACTCTGAGACTCTGACTCTGAGACTCTGACTCTGACTCTGAGACTCTGACTCTGAGACTCTGACTCTGAGACTCTGACTCTGTCTCTGAGACTCTGACTCTGAGACTCTGACTCTGAGATTCTGACTCTGAGACTCTGACTCTGGACTCTGACTGACTGACTCTGAGACTCTGACTCTGACTCGAGACTCTGACTCTGAGATCTGACTCTGCTGACTCTGACTCTGACTCTGAGACTTCTTGACTCTGAGACTTCGCTACTCTGAGACTCTGACTCTGAGACTCTGGACTCTGACTCTAGACTGCTGACTCTGAGACTCTGACTTTCTGGACTCTGACTCTGATCTACTCTGAGACTCTGACTCTGACTCTGATAGACTCTGAGACTCTGAGACTCTGACTCTGAGACTCTGACTCTGACTCTGAGACTCTGACTCTGCTGAGACTCTGACTCTGAGACTCTGACTCTGGACTCTACTTGAGACTTCTGACTCTGAGACTCTGACTCTGACTTGAGACTCTGACTCTGAGACTCTGACTCTGACTCTGAGACTCTGACTCTGAGACTCTGACTCTGAGACTCTGACTCTTGAGACTCTGACTCTGACTCTGACTCTCTGAGACTCTGACTCTGAGACTCTGACTTGAGTATCACTCGAACTCTAGACTCTGACTCTGAGACTCTGACTCTGACTCTGAGCTCTGACTCTGAATCTGACTACTCTGACTCTGAGATCTGACTCTGAGACTCTGACTCTGAGACTCTGACTCTGAGACTCTGACTCTGACTCTGAGACTCTGACTCTGAGACTCTACTGACTCTGACTCTGACTCTGACTCTGAACTCTGACTCTGAGACTCTGACTCTGAGACTCTGACTGAGACTCTGAGACTCTGACTCTGAGACTCTGAACTCTGACTCTGAGACTCTGACTCTGAGACTCTACTCTGACTCTGGATCTACTTGAGACTCTGACTCTGAGACTCTGACTCTGAGATCTGATCTGAGACTCTGACTCTGACTCTGAGACCTGACTCATGATCTGAGACTCTGACTCTGAGCTCTGACTTCTAGACTCTGACTGCTAGACTCTGACTCTGAGACTCTGACTCTGAACTCTGACTCTGACTCTGAGCTCGACTCTGACTCTGAACTGTCTGACTCTGAGACTCTGACCGAACTCTAGACTCTGACTCTGAGACTCTGACTCGAGACTCTGATGATGACTCTGGACTCTGACTCTGAACTCTTGACTCTGAGACTCTGACTCTGAGACTCTGACTCTGAACTTGACTCTGGACTGACTCGAGACCTGACTCTGAGACTACTCTGACTCTGAGACTCTGACTCTCTGACTCTGAGACTCTGACTCTGAGATCTGACTCTGAGACGAGACTCTGACTCTGAGACTCTGACTCTGACTCATGAGACTCTGACTCTGACTCGGACTTGACTCGACTCTGAACTCTGACTCTGGATCTGATCTGACTCTGATCTGACTCTGAACTTGACTCTGACTTGATCTGACTCAGACTCTGACTCTGACTTGAACTCTACTCTGGACTCTGACTCTGACTCCTGACTTGACTCTGAGAGACTCTGACTGGACTCTGACTCTGAAGACTCTGACTCTGGACTCTGACTTGGACTCTGACTCTGAGTCTGAGACTCTGACTCTGAACCTGACTCTGAGACTCTGACTCTGACTCTGAGACTCTGACTCTGACTCTGACTTACTCTGAGATCTGACTGAGATCTGACTCTGACTCTGAGCTGACCGATTGAACTCTGACTCTGAGACTCTGACTCGACCGAGATCGACTCTGGCTCTAGACTCTATCAGACTTGACTCTGACTCTGACTCTGAGACTCTGACTCGAGACTTGACTCTGAAAGACTAACTCTGACTTGATTCTTGAGACGACTCTGACTGACTCTGAGATACTCTGATCTGACTCTGACTCTGACTCTGACTCTGACTCTGAGACTCTGACTCTGGACTCTGATGACTTAGACTCTGATCTGATCTGACTCTGACTCTGAGACTCTACTCGAGACTTGACTTGATTGAACTCTGACTCTGACTCTGACTCTGACTCTGAACTCTGACTGATCGACTCTGAGACTCTGACTCTGAGACTCTGACTTGACTCTGAGACTCTGACTCTGAGATCTGACTCTGAGATCTGACTCTAGACTTACTTGAGACTCTGACTCTACTCTGAGACCTGACTCTGAGACTCTGACTCTGGACTCTGACTCTGATGACTCTGACTCTGAGACTCTGACCTGAACTCTGACTCTGAGACTCTGATCTGACTCTGACTCTGACTCTGAACTCTGATGACTCTGACTCTGAGCTGACTCTGAGACTCTGACTCTGACTCTGAACTCGAGACTCTGACTCTGAGACTCTGACTCTGACTCTGACTTCTGAACTCTGACTCTGAACTTGAACTCTGACTCTGACTCTAGACTCTGACTCTGACTCGAGACCTACTCTGAGACTCTGACTCTGAGACTGACTCTGAGACTCTGGACTCTGAGACTCTGACTCTGAGACTCTTGACCTGACTCTGACTTGAGACTCTGACTCTGAGACTCTGAGACTCTGACTCTAGACTCTGAGACTCTGATCTGAGACTCTGACTCTGAGACTCTGACTCTGAGACTCTGAGACTCTGACTCTGAGACTCTGACTCTGACTTGAGACTCGACTCTGACTCTGATCTGACTCTGACTCTGGACTGCTGACTCTGAGACTACTCTGATCTGAACTCTGACTCTGACCTGAGACTCTGACTCTGGATGGACTCTGACTCTGAGACTCTGACTCGAACTCTGACTCTGACTCTGAACTCTGACTCTGAGCTAGACCTCTGACTGTTGAGACTCTGATCTGAGACTCTGCTGCTTGAGACTCTGACTCTGAGACTCTGACTCTGATGACTCTGACTCTGACCTGAGACTCTGACTCTGAGATCTGACTCTGAGACTTGACTTGAGACTCTGAGACTCAGACTCTGACTCTGACTCTGACTCTGAGACTCTGACTCTGGACTCTGACTCCCGAGACTCTGATCTGCTTGAGACTCTGACTCTGACTCTGAGACTTGACTCTGAGACACTCTGATGAGGATCTGACTCTCTGAGACTTTACCTGAGACTCTGAGACTCTGACTACTGAGACTCTGAGCTGACTCTGATCTGACTCTGACTCTGAGACTCTGACTTGAGACTCTGACTCTGAGACTCTGACTCGAGACTCTGAGACTCTGACTCTGAACTCTGACTCTGACTCTGACTCGAGACTCTGACTATCTGAGACTTGACTCTGAGACTCTGACTGACTCTGACTCTGACTTGGACTCTGACTCTGAGACTCTGACTCTGAGACTTGACTCTGAGACTTTCTGGACTCTGACTCTGAGACTCTGACTCAGACTGACTTGACTCTGAGACTCTGACTTGAGATCATCTGACTCTGAGACTCTGACTCTGAGACTCTGACTCTGACTTGACTCGATACTCTGACTCTGACTGACTCTGACTCTGACTCTGACTCTGAACTCTGACTCTGGACTCTGACGGACTCTGATCTGAGACTCTGACTGACTTGATCTGAGACTCTGACTCTGAGACTCTGACTCTGACTCTGACTCTGAGACTTGACTCTGAGACTCTGACTTGATCGAGACTCTGACTCTGACTCTGAACTCTGACTGAGACTCTGACTCTGACTCTGACTCTGAGACTCTGACTCTGACTCTGAGGACTCTGTCTGAGACTTGACTCTGACTCTGACTCTGAGACTCTGACTCTGGACTCTGAGACTCTGATCTGGACTCTGACTCTGACTCTGAGACTCTGACTCTGAGACTCTGACTCTGAGACTCTGACTCTGAACTCTGACCTCGACTCTGAGACTCTGACTCTGACTTGACTCTGACTTGATCTGAACTCTGACTCTGGACTGCTTGATGACTCTGAGACTCTGACTCTGACTCTGACTCTGAGACTTGACTCTGAGACTTGACTCTGGACTCTGATGACTCTGACTCTGAGACTCTGACTCTGAGACTCTGACTCTGACTCTGAGACTCTGACTGACTTGACTCTGAGACCTGACTCTGACTGACTCTGAGATCTGACTCTGAGACTCTGACTCTGAGCCGGACTTGACTTGAGACTCTGACTGAGACTTGACTCTGACTCTGAGACTCTGATCTGAGACTCTGACTCTGAGACTCTATAGACTCTGACTGACTCTGAACTGACTCTGACAGACTATCTGACTCTGAGACTCTGACTCTAGAGACTCTGACTCTGATTGAGACTTCTGATCTGACTCTGAGACTCTGACTCTGAGACTCTGACTCTGAGACTCTGGACTCTGACTCTGACTCTGAGACTCTGACTCTGAGACTCTGAGACTCTGAAGACTCTGACTCTGAGACTCTAGACTCTGGACTCTGACTTGACTTGACCTGAGACTCTGACTCTGACTCTGAGACTACTAGACTCTGACTCTGAGATCTGACTCTAGAGCTCTGAGACTGACTCTGAGACTCGACTCTGACTCTGAGACTCTGACTCTGAGACTCTGTTGACTCTGAGACTCTGGACTCTGAACTGACTCTGAACTCTGACTCTGAGACTCTGACTCTGAGACTCTGACTTCTGAGACTCTGACGACTCTGACTCTGAGACTCTGACTCTGACTCTGACTCTGAGATCTGACCTTGAGACTCTGACTCTGAGACTCTGACTCTGAGACTCTGACTCTAGACTCTGAGACTCTGACTCTGAGACTCTGACTCTGACTTGATGACTTGACTCTGAGACTCTGAGACTCTGACTCTGAGACTCTGACTCTGAGACTCTGACTCTGAGACTCTGACTCTGACTCTGAGCTCTGACTCTAGATCTGACTCTGAGACTCTGATGACTGACTCTGAGTACTCTGACTGGACTACTTGATCTGACTCTGAGACTCTGACTCTGAGACTCTGACCTGACTCTGAGATCTGACTCTGAGACTCTGATCTGGACTACTCTGAGACTCTGACTCTGAGACAGACTCTGACTGACTCTGAGACTCTGAGACTCTGTGAGACTCTGACTCTGACTCTGAGACTCTGACTCTGAGACTCTAGACTCTGAGACTCTGACTCTGAGACTCTGACTCTGATCTGAGACTGACTGAGACTCTGACTCTGAGACTCTGACTCTGAGACTCTGATCTGACTCTGAGACTCTGACTCTGAGACTCTGACTCTGAGACTCTGACTCTGAGACTTATCTGAGACTCTGACTCTGAGACTCTGACTCTGAGACTCTGACTCTGAGAACTGACTCTGACTCTGAGACTCTGACTCTGAGACTCTGACTCTGAGACTCTGACTCTGAGACTCTGACTCTGAGACTCTGACTCTGACTCTGAGACTCTGACTCTGAGACTCTGAGACTCTGACTCTGAGACTCTGAGACTCTGACTCTGAGACTCTGAGACTCTGACTCTGAGACTCTGAGACTCTGACTCTGAGACTCTGAGACTCTGACTCTGACTCTGAGACTCTGACTCTGAAATTCATGAAATAATAAAAAAAAAAATGCGTGGGGCTCCGCGCAATTTCTATGTCTAGACAGGTACAGCTAAGCAGCTGGGGGCTGGAATCCGCAGCGCAGGGATGCCCAAGCTTTCTGGGCACCCCCGCTGCAAATTGCAGCCCGCAGCCGCCCAGAAGATGGCGCGTTCATTGAAGCGCCATCCTCTGGCGCTGAACCCGCTCTTCCAGTGGCCCTGGTGGCGGTGGCACGCTGGGTAATAAAGGGGTTAATACCAGCTTTGTTATACAAGCTGGTATTAAGCCCGAGATTCTTAATGTCAGGCCACGTTTGACCCGGCCACTAAGAGTCTCCAATAAAGGGTTAAAAAAACACAACACAGAGAAAAATTTTTATTTGAAATAAAAAAAAAGCCATTAGGGACTCCATCTTTAATTAAAAAAATCCTCTTCCGTCCGACGTAGTCCAAAACGCAATGTCCTCTCTGCTCATCCCTGTGCATAGATATAGATGTCTATGCACGGGAATGAGCAGACTGAGAACAATCTCAGCTCTGCTACATCATGTCTGTGAGCAGGCGGGCTCTAGGACCCTGGAGGTGGCAGCCTGCACAGAGAAGACAGCTGGACTCGGCTCGCAAAGTAACAGCAGTTACTTTGCGAGTTTCCCTGCTATCACTGGCACAGTAGCCGAGTCTAATGCAGACAATGGCAATCCTAGTTTTGTCAGCGTTTGCCATTGATTTGCATTGGACTCGTGCGAGTAAACGCTGGGAAACTCGCAGAGTACCGAGTCCTGCGAGTCCCTTACTACTCGCTGAGTAATGAGTCCTAGCGAGTAGATTCGCCCATCCCTAGTCATCACAAAAAGTAGCAAACACCAGCTGTATCTCACTAGTGGGTATGTGCCCTTAACATTTCCGCCATGAAAATTATTGTTGGTGTCATTTTGGAACTTTATCTGGTGAGTCCGTATAAATGGTGTAAAACTCAAACAACATTTTTCACAGCTGTGACTTTTCAGTCAGAAATGCTTACAGGGTTCTTCACCATGCTGTTGACATGTAATTTCAGCACTCTTCTGAGAGTTTTGTGACATTTATAGGGTTTCTACATGCTGGCGGGGGTCATTTAATAAAAATACTCGGGTCTCCCATTGGATAACATTTTGCTCGGTGCTCGGCCCGAGTACACGAGTATCTTGGGATGCCCGGCCCGAGCATCGAGCACCCGAGCATTTTGGTACTCGCTCATCACTACAATTGACATCACATAACTCTTACCCAGGTTTGCCTGTCCATCTTGTCCAGCTTCATGAAAAGACGGGAACATACTTATGGCGATCGGACCTCCAACACATATTTCGCTGTCTGTCATCCCGATAGCCAGGGTGGGTGGGCTGCCACAGCTGAGGCCGCTCTTCAACCAGGCCAATCAGCCTGTCTGTATCACGTTTGCTACACATCTTTGGTGGGCCTGTGTGTGCAGATCAGATCGGCCTGTGTGTGCAGATCACATTAGCCTGTGCAGTAAATCGCTTATTAGCAGAGGCGACTTCCTGTTTATCTTCTGTAGTGGTGTTGGAACGATTTTCTGTGCTTTAGAACAAAAGGGAGGACTTCAAAATCACATCGCTAGGGGACACAGCAATCCGTGCTGAATGCGAGTTATTCACTGCTCAGTCGGCTCTCGTTAACCTTCGGCAGCTCTCAGCAGCAGTGAAGGGCTTTTACAGCAGGGTTCAGCCGCGTTCATAGCCTCAGCTATGACCTGAGAGGAACCCTGACTGTTTTAGTCAGTTGTCAGCCTGCTGTCCCTCTGGATAGACATGTCTCTATGCAGAGGGATGTAGCAGAGCTGACACCGCGGTTATGGACTACGGCGGACGGAAGATGATTTTTTTAATTAAAGATGGAGTCACAAATGCCTTTATTTTTTTATTTATAATAAAAAAAAATTTCTGTGTGTGGTGTTTTTTTAAAAATTAATTTAATAGAAATTCATGTGTAATAGTGGCGTGACCGCCATAAATTTCGGGCTTAGGGCCAGCTGATAACACAAAGCTGTCCCTAACCCCTTTATTACCCAGTGAGCCACTGCACCAGGGCCCTGGAAGAGCGGGGTTCAGCGCCAGAGGATGGCGCTTCAATGAACGCGCACATCTTCTGGGGCGGCTGCGGGCTGCAATTTGCAGCGGGGAGGGACCCAGAAAGCTTGGGCTTCCCCACGCTGCGGATTCCAGCCCCCAGCTGCTTAGCTGTACCTGGTCCCAACGGTTACGTCACCATTCACAGGCCACGAGCGATGGCGCGCTCGCGCGCCACCGCGAGCCGCAGTCACGCCAGCTACAGTTGCGATGCCATTCACAGTCGCACGAGCACAGTAACCATCCGTCACCACACATGTGCATTCACGAAATTTACCTCACAGCAAGGACATGCACCTATTTCCTCCACTCTGGAAGTACGCAGCTCTCATAGAAGAAGTCGGTGGTGACAGCCATTACGTCACATCACCTCTCCACCCACCAGGACGCCCATTAAGGTCGCCATCATGCCCACAAAGCTGTTACTCACAGAACTACCTGTATATACTCTGCTACCCACGCAGCTGACTGTATACTCTGCTACCCACAGAGCTACCTGTATATACTCTGATACCGACGCAGCTACCTGTATACTCTGTGACCCACAGAGACACCTGTATATACTCTGCTACCCACGCAGCCGGCTGTATACTCTGCTACTCACAGAGCTGCCTGTATATACTCTGCTACCCTCGCAGCTGACTCTTTACTCTGCTACCCACAGAGTTACCTGTATATACTCTGCTACCCACGCAGCTGCCTATATACTCTGCTACCCACGCACTTGACTGTATACTCTGCTACTCACAGAGCTACCTATATATACTCTGCTACCAACGCAGCTGCCTGTATACTCTGCGACCCACAGAGACACCTGTATATACTCTGCTACCCACGCAGCCGGCTGTATACTGTGCTACCCACAGAGCTGCCTGTATATACTCTGCTACCCACGGAGCCACCTGGATAGACTCTGGTACCCACACAGCCGGCTGTATACTTTGCTACCCACAGAGCCGTCTGTATACTCTACGACCCACAGAGACACCTGTATATACTTTTTTACCCACGCAGCCGGCTGTGTACTTTGCTACCCCTGCAGCTGGCTGTATACTCTGCTACCCACGGAGCCACCTGGATAGACTCTGGTACCCACACAGCCGGCTGTATACTTTGCTACCCACAGAGCTGCCTGTATATACTCTCCTACACACGCAGCCTCCTGTATACTCTGCTACCCACAGAGCCATCTGTATACTCTGCGACCCACAGAGCCGCCTGTATATACTCGGCTACCCACGCAGCCGGCTGTATACTCTGCTACCCACGCAGCTGCCTGTATACTCTGCGACCCACAGAGACACCTGTATATACTTTTTTACCCACGCAGCCGGCTGTGTACTTTGCTACCCACGCAGCTGACTCTATACTCTGCTACCCACAGAGCTACCTGTATATACTCAATAAACTTATGTACATTATTTTTCTGTCACTATTACCTTATAGTATGATGCTTTGCCCTTATTTTGCAAATGTTAATAAAAACTATGCTTTTTCACAAGCGCAAAGCGTGTCATACATGTTTACTGTTACTGTTAGCACATCTAAGGATGCACACAATTCATTTCACCGCACTCCCGATGCAATCGCATTGGGACTTTTTCTAGTTTATTATAAAAATCTTCAGTTATACTTACATTTCTTGACGCAAAAAGGACTTCACCCCACATTAAAAAGTACTACATCTAGTATTTTGTATGGTCTTCATGATTTTTAAGGGCAGCACCAATTCGTCTATGCATGGATTGATGAAGTTGACAACATATGACAACATCTTTCTTTTTTCATTCTTCAAGAACAAACTTTTTTAGAGCTGGATGTACCGCTGTATGATAATGGAAGGTGCCAAGCCCCTCTTGCTTTGGACAGAGGGGTATGTAAGATGGCCACAATACATATCATGGAAGGATAGATATTTATCACAGAGGTGGTTATCCTCAGTGATGTAAGTCTAGAAGCAAGCAAGCTACCAGCATGTAGCATGTATAGTACTGAGATTGCTAAAGGACATTACAAGGGCCTGGTTTATGGCAGTCAAAAAAATGGGTGGAACTGTCTGCTCACATATCCCCAAACTAGGGCATGGTATGATAGATACAAGAAAGTCCAGGTGTATCATTAGGTGTCCGTGTATGGAGGAAAGACCTCTTATATGAAGTCTACATAGTGGGACTTGTATACTGGAATATCACTAAAGTGCGTTGTTTGGACTGTGTATTCTGTTGTGTCTGCCTGTAGGCCATTTATTTTCTGTGTTTGTGGCTTGCTTTATGGAGTCTTAATAAAGCAACCTGGACATATTATTTAAATTGTTTCCTATGTCTACCTCAAATGCAACTGAGTCAAAATCCCTACAATGTAAAGAGGTGAGAGTTGAGAAATGATGACAAGCATATAATATGATAGTCAGCAACACTATAGAATGCAATACAAAACATACAGTCATGGCCAAAAGTATTGACACCCCTGCAATTCTGTCAGATAATACTCAGTTTCTTCCTGAAAATGATTGCAATCACAAATTCTTTGGTATTATTATCTTCATTTAATTTGTCTTCAATGAAAAAAACACAAAAGAGAATGAAGCTAAAAGCAAATCATTAATCATTTCACACAAAACTCCAAAAATGGGCCACACAAAAGTATTGGCACCCTCAGCCTAATACTTGCTTGCACAATCTTTAGCTAAAATAACTGCGATCAACCGCTTCCGGTAATCATCAATGAGTTTCTTACAATGCTCTGCTGGAATTTTAGACCATTCTTCTTTGGCAAACTGCTCCAGGTCCCTGATATTTGAAGGGTGCCTTCTCCAAACTGCCATTTTTAGATCTCTCCACAGGTGTTCTATAGAATTCAGGTCTGGACTCATTGCTGGCCACCTTAGAAGTCTCCAGTGCTTTCTCTCAAATCATTTTCTAGTGCTTTTTGAAGTGTGTTTTGAGTCATTGTCCAGCTGGAAGACCAATGACCTCTGAGGGACACCAGGCTTTCTCACACTGGGCCCTACATTATGCTGCAAAATTTGTTGGTAGTCTTCAGACTTCATAATGCCATGCACACGGTCAAGCAGTCCAGTGCCAGAGGCAGCAAAGCAACCCCAAAACATCAGGGAACCTAAGCCATGTTTGACTGTAGGTTCTTTTCTTTGAATGCCTCTTTATTTCTCCTGTAAACTCACAGCTTGAACTTGTTTGGATGTTAGTCGAGGTACTTTATACACCATCCGCACAATCTTGCGTTGAAATCTCTCGCCAATTTTTCTTTTCCGTCCACATCTAGGGAGGTTAGCCACAGTGCCATGGGCTTTAAACTTCTTGATGACACTGCGCACGTTAGACACAGGAACATTCAGGTCTTTGGAGATGGACTTGTAGCCTTGAGATTGCTCATGCTTCCTCACAATTTGGTTTCTCAAGTCCTCAGACAGTTCTTTGGTCTTCTTTCTTTTCTCCATGCTCAATGTGGTACACACAAGGACACAGGACAGTGATTGAGTCAACTTTAATCCATGTCAACTGGCTGCAAGTGTGATTTAGTTATTGCCAACACCTGTTAGGTGCCACAGGTAAGTTACAGGTGCTGTTAATTACACAAATTAGAGAAGCATCACATGATTTTTCTAAGGGTGCCAATACTTTTGTCCACCCCCTTTTTTATGTTTGGTGTGGAATTATATCCAATTTGGCTTTAGGACAATTCTTTTTGTGTTTTTTCATTGAAGACAAATTAAATGAAGATATAATACCAAATAATTTGTGATTGCAATCATTTTCAGGAAGAAACTGAGTATTATCTGACAGAATTGCAGGGGTGTCAATACTTTTGGCCATGACTGTATATAATAATGTGACCAGTCAAAGTGTAATATAAAGTATGAACTATAAAATGAAATATAATATAGCACATTATATATATAAAGTAAAAAAATATATATCAGTCAGTAATAATATAAAATGATATGGAAATAATATTATATAAGAATATGACCATTTAAACAAGCAACATTTATGAAGAAGATACTGTATTTTTTGAACAATAAGACACACATTTTTCCTGCAACATGTGGGGAGGGGGCAGCGGCGGACTGGGATCACACTCGCAGGAGGCATGAAGTGATCGCCACTGCAGGATTCCGGTGCTAGGGAAATCATATGGTTCCGATGCTTAAAGTGAAGGAAAATTCATTAGCCGCTTCCCTGCCCACCTATCAACGCCAAGCAGTGGGCAGGAGCAGAGAATGAATATTCCTTCACTTTAAGCATTGGGACCACGTGGTTTCCCAGCCGGATTCTTGCAGTGGCTGGGGAGACTGTGTGTAAGGGAGAAGGACGTGGCAGGAGCCGGGTGCCACAGGAGGGATCGCCACAGTCGCATATCTGACAGCACAGCACGGGCTGTGCTGATGTCGAGTGCTTCCGTCAATATAGGACCTGTGGTGAGGTAATGAAGAGGGCAGGAAGGAGCATCAAATGACAGCAAAGGACCCATCCTCTTCAATATGTCACCACAGGTCCTGCAGACACCGCACTAGAAACAATGCAGCTTCATTTTACAGGACCTGTGATGAGGTAATAAGAGGGAGGTCTCTGTGCAATCATGTGATTGTCCAGCCCTTCATTACCTCACCACAGGTCCTGTAAGCTGTAGAGAGATATTTTCGGGCTTTGTGGCTGCAGGTGTGTGTCTTTTTTTAAATAAAAGTAGCCAGTACTCACCAGCCTGTACAAGAATTTATTAAAAGTTTAGTAATTACAACACATAAAAAAGCACTCTGCCACTCCTGTGGTGAACTATAACTCTCAGCATGCCATAGGATCTGCAGGACATGCTGGGAGTTATAGTTCTCCCATGGGATCTTAAAGCAGCACTCCAGTGTTAATTTTCAGTACTGGAGTGGTGCTTTAAATATAATCCCCATGCCCCCATTGTTTTTCTGTCAAGCCCCAGGCTTTGGGGTACTCGGGTATCAGGCTCCAAGGGTAGCGTTGCTGTGTCACGGGGAATGGTGGCCGTGCCTGATCCCGTGTGCTGGGTGACACTTCAAAAAGGGATATATTTACAGGGGATTAGAGTTTTATACAGTTTACGTGACACCACCTGTAGTACCTGGTGATGGATCACCAGCGCCGCCACAGTCCGCCGGAGGTAGATGGTATTGTGGCTGAGTTGGCAAAGCCCTCTACAGGTAGGGCGTACCCTCCGGGGCAGCGTTCCTGCAAAGGGAGCAAGTTCATGTAGGAAAACACTCGCAGAGGCAAAGTCACTTTCTCCCGGGTACTTTACTGTCAACTTGTAGCAGCATCAGATACAGTTCACAGTTCAGCGCTAGATGTTACAAATAACAGGTATCTTGGCTGCAAGTGGATCCCAGGTGGTATGGTGGAACCCTTGGTGTACCTTCGTTGACTAACCCGTGTCCGTTCTTACTCACCTAGGATAAGCCTATACCCAGTAGCTCCATAAAAGTAGTACCGGGAGTCCTCTCCCTCGAGGTGAGAAAGCAGGCAGACCGCTCCACTGGCAGGGTGCTGTGGCTGATAAACAAGCCACAACAGCCGGTTACCAACTGCAAAGCTGGACTTTGGCCAGACCCTCAGGCCCGGCGTTCCCGTGGTGGACTGGAGTATCCCCTGGAGTATGGTCGCTCCACTCTGAGGATCTCCCTTTCTCTCTAAGGCCCAGACTTCTCTTGTCGGACACTCTCTTTCAGGACCTCCTCAAGGTACCTTCTTCTTTCCTCTGGTTCCGCCTCGTTCCAATTAGCTAAGTCTTCCTAACTCCTCTCCTCCTCCTCCATCTAGCCCAAAGACCAGGGCCAAAGACCTCCTTGATCCCCTAGAGGTGAATATATCCCCTCCTGGGTAACTTCCCACCGCTCAACTAATGTGGGAGTGCTGGGAATGGGTCCCACTCACCATCCTAGGGTTCACCTAGGATAGGGCATTTACACCTCTTTTACGGGTGCAATACCCCTCTGTGATGCCTGCATGTGCGGGGCGCCATATTTCTCACCCTCCATAGTCTTCATATAGTACTTTACTGACACTACACTAGTCCCGCAGCACCATCTTCTGCCCTTAGCTTCCAACATAATAAAATACTATTATAAATAATAGCACCACATATAATAGTATGTTATTTATGTTATTAAATATTTTACCACATTTTTTTGCTTCAAATGTTTTCTCCCTATTTTCCACCTCTAGAATCTGGGTGCGTCTTATAGTTCAAAAATACGGAATACAAATCCAAGGTAATGTTATTATACATGTTGCTGTTCCTCCAACAAGCAATGTAAATGCACCCTTAAATATTAAATATAGAATACATTAAATAAATAGCAGAGCTCAATAGTGTGTTGCCAATGTATCTCAGCTACAGCCTTCAAGCACCCAATACATTAAGCTTTAAAGATATCCCCAAAAAATTCTTATGACATCAGCATTATATCACACTATTCAAAGGAAGTGCTAAATACGTCTGGAGTTAAGGGGATGGATCCAAGTGAGATAGTTATGACTTATCAACTGGATATCCTATAAATGTCCTATAAATCTGGATTTCTCACTGCTCACCATTTTTTAGTTGTCCAATACAAATTGTTTAGGCTCCCCTCCTGGTGAGGTGGATCCTCCAAGCTCAAGGTCCAGGTGGGAAAACGAGCCTTGGGCGTTGGTGCAGCAGGTACATGAGGTATGTGGTAGACAGGTCACAGAGGTACTAAAGAACACAGGCAAACTAAAATCTGGGAACAGGTTGCAGTGGTACTGGGAGCCACAGGCAGACAGTAGTGATGAGCTACTCACATGAATAGTATGGTATTCGCATTACTCGGCGAGTATTGCTGGTGCTCATGAATGATTTGTCGATCATTATCAATCTGACATAAATTGAAAGCTCCCTTCAGTAAACAATGGGAGCTGGCATCTCAGGGAGAGCAGATTGAATGTTAGGCTCTCTCTCTGGGGGGGCACTCCAAGGTGTTTTATGCTGTGAAAATGTGAAACAGCCCACCCTCCTGCCCTGTCCCGGAAAGACTCGTTTTATAGCTGGATGTGTGTGGGCGGAGCCTATCACTCATTGACTTACATTGTACTCACTATTCGTACGAGTACGCGACTATTAAAAACTACTTGTTATGAGTATAGCAGGTACTAATAATACGGTACTCACTCATCACTAGCATAGAGGAGACATCCTGGAGACCTCAGAAAGGTAGAAGAGGTCCTGGAGACCGCAGACAGGTAGCAGAGGTGCTGAAAGCTGCAGGCAGACGTAACTCAAGAAAACTAAAGACTTAATACAAAAACACAGGTGTGTGTCTTTTTTTAAATAAAAGTAGCCAGTACTCACCATTCTGTTGCATTAGGATATCTTTATTTCTTTATTTCCAGTTGCACACGGGCGGCATGGTGGGGATGTGGGTGTGGTCCAGCGACTACACGTGTTTCGCTCAAATGAGTGGACCTGTTGAAGCATCCACTACCACGCCGGCATGTCACCCGTGTGCAACTAGTAAAAAAGAAATAAAGAAATCACAATGGAAAAGAATGGTGAGTGCTGCCTACTATTATTTCAAATGAACTTTGGAACTTTGTAAACAAAGGCACAGCACCACAATTCATCAGCGGGAGAGGTTCTGTATTTCCTCCATAGCCGAATAGTGGTACAACCAGAGCTCCACATCTACAGGCCGTAGTGCGGGTCATTTCTATTAATTCCTTTAAAAACAGGTGTGTATCTTGGTGAACCTTATATACACCCAGGCAGTTGATCACGTAGGATCATGATGGGCCATCTGCAAAGCATGATGTGAAGCACAAAAAAGTTTAGCAACAAGGGTCAGCGAAGCAAAACGCAGATCCGGGAACAGGTGCATAACAAATAAATAGACCCATACACATGAATGGAAAGAGCGCAGGCACCACTCCATTCTTGATTGAAAACAAATTGTTTACCTGTTCTCGACATAAATGAATATCCCAAAGGTCATCTCTGTATTTTAAGATATTTATTGCATTTCTTTTCAAAATGCCATACATACCTCATGTTGAGTCTCCCATTTAAAGAGAATTATAGGTCATTTTCACAGTATCTCATTTCTTCTTACAAGTAAATACATGATATTTACTTTACTTTTGCAGCTGGCTCTTGGTGTCCTTCAGATTGGTTTCATTGTCAGATATCTTGGAGAACCACTGGTTGGAGGATTTACAACTGCTGCAGCTTTTCAGGTTCTTGTGTCACAAATAAAGCAACTCCTTAACGTCCCGACAAAAAACTACAATGGAATATTGTCAATAATATACGTAAGTATTAGAAAAGGTAATACACAATTCCGAAAACTTTTGGGGTTGTAATTAACAATTTAAATAATAAGTCACATTACAAAATAAACCCAGGGAAATACATTTTACCACAATATGATCTGGGAGGAAACATAATGGTCTTATTGTGCACTACATGTACTCATAGATTATAATCAGATTTTAATTAAGGATTTAGCTATTAATTTTAATTGGTCATATAGACAAGTAATCGGTAATGTAACATGTAGACTAAAGTCCACCATACACATTACACATTAGTTTAATTCATCGATCAATATCGGTGGGTTCAGCATGTTTGATTTTGGACTTTCCATCAAATTGTTCTCCCTTAGCTAATCCACCAGTTTACATGTTAGATGGCAACTTTCACACAGAGAACACAGGAGTACTCAGTTAAAAGAGCACATCGGTGTATGGGAGATCAGACGAGATGGCTGTCTGACAAACAAATGGCTATAAAATATGGCTGTAAAGAAAAAAGCGCACATAGGGTATACCTGTATGTAAATTAGTAACTTCGTGCAAACACTGCTCACCTTATGATGGTTGTGAGGGTCACAACCAAACCAAATCACTCGTGGTATATCCAGTGATATCCTGATGGTGGGCTGCTGCAATCTCCCTTGAATCAGTGACAAAAGTAGTGTGGAAAGACCACTCTCCCGCCTGAACAAATAACCCCAATTTGCGGAGATATATTTAATGTGATTTTCATTTTCTACGCGTTTCACGTTTCGGGGTTAACCCTTCATCAGGAAAAAATCACAAGGTTAACAGATGTTACAGATCTGTTAATCTTGTGATTTTTTTCCTGATGAAGGGTTAATCCCAAAATACGTAGAAAATAAAAATCACACTAAATATATCTCCACTAGTTGAGATTATTAGTTGAGGCGGGAGCGTGGTATGAAAACCCTTTTCTTTCCACACTACCTTTGTAAACAATTAGCCTAAGCATTATTCAGCCAACAGCCATATAATGAGTATGGATGTTTAAATCTGAAACATAGCCATCGAATTTTCTATTTCCGTTTGTAAAATTTTCTGTAGCCCTTCCTTAGCCAGTATCAGGTATAATGAAATGAAATGTATATGAGCACTAGCAGGCCGCTTAGGCTCCAAGAATGTAAGCTTATAATTGACCTCTTGTGAGTGAAGTATCTCAAATGTGACTGAGCAGTTGGACCACGAATGTTGTTTAGTTCAGTGTTAACAGCTCTTTTGAAAAAATCTTCACTCTTTAACAGGCTGAACAATAAACCTGTAAGTGGTTTATATCAGGATAACACATGAACATACCTAATATTAGTCTACTAGATGGAGACCCAATGCTATAGCATCGGGAGACTCCTCGCAACCTCAGCCTCTCCCCACACCCTCACCTTCTCCCCACAACCTCAGTCTCCCCCTGCACCCACAGCCTCTCCCCGCACCCTCAACCTCAACCCACAGAATCAGCTCCCACCCCCGCCCAGTGTTACCGCTGGCCACACTGAGGATGGCAAGGACTTACGTGACTTCATGGGATTAGGTGACAAGCAGGGTCACATGATCCCACCGACATCCAGAGAGCGGCTAGTGTGAACACTGTGTGGGGGTAGCAGATGATGCGGGGCGAGACTGATGGTGCGGGGGGGGGTGTCGGCCTGGAGTGCGGTGATCTCCATATTAACTTGGGTCTTTCAATATGGCATCCGCCGCACTTCCAGTCGATGCGGTGGATTGTGGGGTAGCGTTACAACTGGACGGAAGCAGAAGCCAACAGGTTATTATGTAAGTAGATACATTTACCCGCTGAGTTATAAAGTTCTGTGAGATATGTTTTTACATAAAAAATTATATAGCTGTTATTACATGCTCCTGTTGCACAAAGAATTTTTTTGGAAAAAAAAATCCCTAAAAAAAAAATAACAGAATAGATATAGAATCAATACCTGATTGTTTAGTACTTGAAGTTTAGGAAGATATAAAAATGCAAGTGCACTTATAAGACCCAAAATGCAAATAGGCTTATAGAATGAGGTGTCATTCAGGATTTTCTCAGCTTATTTTATGGAGTGATAGTCAACAAGTTGGAAGATGGAAATCCCACCCCATTTGTTCTATTTAATATCTTTATTATAACTTATGTGTATATTTGTAATGCTAGGGTAGCAATGGAAAGACCAGACAGTTGGCCAGCAAGCGCAGTATGCCAGACAATGTTTGCGCTAACCGTCATGCTAGTGCGCACCCTTAAGGGTCGGGATACTTTTCACTTGTCTGTCGGTCCTAAAAGGGGGGACTTTTTGCAGATCCCTTCCAAGGTGACAAGTAGCTGCGTGGTTGGTGGATGAGCACACAGGCAGCAGTTGACTTAAACACACCAGTATATAAACAGGAAAAGCAGGGCAGATTCTATGTATGAAGAGAGGCTAGAGACACAGCCAAGACCAAAAAAACAGAGCAAGAGAGCAAATCAAGAGAAACACACAACAAGTGATTTCATTTCTTTCCACCAAAGCAAAACTGAAAATATTCAGCACTAAACAGATAATTTGATTGGTTTAAATATCCCTCTTACACATCACCTGACACCGCTGATGTAACGCCCAATCTCCACCCTCAACCCAGAGAGGCAAAGGTGTGGAAGGAAGGAACCTCCCACCACATGAGTGAGTTAGGTGTCCTATATCTCCTGACACCAGGGGAGCTGGCATCCCAGGACATGTGAACATCATCGATGGGAACAATAGCATCCCATATTCCAGCAACACCAAAAAAGCGCAATACCGGGTGAAGCAAACACCTGCACTAGTTCCCCCCTAATTGGCAATGAACTAACACTTTGCCATTGAGGAGGGCGACGGATGATCTGACAGAAAGCTAGAAGGACTCACTAGAGTGCAGAGGTTTGAGAAGGTTTAACACCCCTGAACAACAAAAGTGTGCTTCCAATCCCTACCAACATCCAAACCACCAGGGTTGACAGTACCCCTCTCCTGAGGAGATACCCCTGGACTCTTACCACCCTGTTTGCCAGGAAACTAAGAATCACCATGGATGCGCCCCTTAGAAACCTACAAACTCTCCTTTGGCCCATACCCTTTCCAGTGGATTAAATATTGAATGGAATTCTGAATCTTCCTGGTTAATGATTTGTTCAACTTCCTCCTGATTATCAACTAAGATAGGACTGGGGACTGGTAGGGGAATGAGAAACCATAGATCTTTGGGCTTTTTTAAGGAAACATCTATGAAAAAGGTAAGGAATCTTTATGCTGTCAGGAAGCATTACACTGAAAGCAACTGGGTTGATCACCACTAAGGTGAGAAATGGTCCAATAAACATGGGTTGAGCTTAAAGCAGAGTATGTTGAGTTTTAAGTTTATCGTGAACACCCACACCAGATCAACAATCAACATATCTTCACTCTGAGATTGATTTTTATCATCTGCAACCTTCTGGCATTCTGAAGCTGCCAGCAAATCCCCTCTCAAACTGCCTTTAGTTTTTTAGTGGTCTCAGAAACACTCGGTATCTCCTCCCACCTTTGATGAAGGCAGAAGACCTGGGATGAAATGCAAAATTACAAAAGAAGGGAGAAGGACCTAAGGCTGGGTCACACACCAGATATTGTGCAGATATTGTTCACAGATTCTGTTGCAGTAAAATCATGGACACATGGTTCATTTGTGGCTGTGTACAAATGGAGCAATCTGTCCATGATTTCACTGCAACCAAGATCTGTGAACAATATTGCCCAGATATCTGTGGGTGACCCAGCCCAAGACTCATGATGACTATATTAAGGCAAATTCTGTCAATGGCATGTAAACACCTATTCGAATTGATTGTGAGAACAGAAGCATCTGAGAAAAGCTTCCAATGATTGTTTAGTCTCTCAGAGAAGCCACTCAGAGGCAGGGAGATCAGTGATGAAATTCATCGAGATGTGCGAGCAGGGTCACTCCAGAATGGGAAGGGGGATTATTATTAAATAAACATTCAAACAGCGGTTATGATTTAAACCTCCATCTTTTTAGCCACAAAAATCAAACAAGCCCTTATAGGAGATTTTGAGGGCTGGATGAAAACTTTGGTGGCACTTTCTCTAACATAATCCCTCATGGCCACCCTTTTGGATTCAGAAAGTTTAATAATTCTACCCTTAGACAGGGGGACTTCCATAATCAGTTGTATTTCACAATCATAAGGCTGAATTGGTGGTAATACAAAGCTTCACTCTTCTGAAAAAATCTCAGGATACTCCTCCATTTACCAAAGGACCTGGGTAGTGGAACACCCTGCACGAGAGTTTTCCTGGAAACACTTATCCTGATGGTGGGGTTACACGTAGCGATATCGTCCCGATATCGCACACAACGGCGCGGGAGCGCCCATTTTTTGAGCGCTTTTCCCGATATCGCATCGCCGGTTATACGCTGCGATATCGGAAAACAACGTCCCTCCGATGTGTACGCCCACCAACCCAGTAACGACCATTTAACATGGGAGTTAATGGGTGAGGTGCGAGTACAGATCGGAGTTGGGCTGTCACACGCTGCGATGCTGGTACAACGGCCATGCGATATCGGGGAGTTGAATAGCTCGGCTATTCAACTCCGATATCGTTTTGGCATCGTTCCAGCATCGCGTTGTACGCTAAAACAGTACAACGCGCACAGGATATCGGCTCCAACTCGCGACCCACGTGACTTTTTGTCGGAGTTGGACGCCGATATCGCGGCGTGTAAACCCACCATGACAGTCCTTACAACAATTAATGATTTCCTCACTAACCCAGTCAATATGAGGATTATTAGTATCAAAATATTGATCAGCATTTTAGAACATTAACTCTGGTGAATAAATCACCTCTCAGGAATTTTTGCACAATCTCCAAATTAAAGCATGAAAAACTGGAGAAAAACATGGAGTATATTGCAGTAAAAAAACAGATTTTTTTAATTTCATTTTTTAAAATGCGTGATAAAAAGTGGATACAAGTGGGGTCTGAGATGCAACTCACCCCTATGGTTAAGCCATAGTTAAGGATATAGCAATAGTATACAATATGACAATTGTGGATCAATACAATGCTGAAATATACCAAAGTACTAATTGTAAAGAGTGGTGAACAAATTCATACAAAATAAGCTGTATGTATCACTACACGGCCCATAGGTGGACACCAGTATACAGAGCATTAGACAAATATGTTTCAAAGCATGTCCACAATATTGAAAGGTTGCACAAATCACAATTATATTATATGCATCATACCTATAGGGAAAACCATAGAGGGAGAGCAGAGCTCAAGAGAAGGGATGGTCCTATAGGGAGGCCCCTACACATGTTTCACCCGCATGGCAGCTTGGCTTCCTTGGGAAAATGTTTGTGGAAGTAGTGGACACCAGACAATGGCACCGACTGTGTCTTTATAGCGCCAGGCAACCCTGGTGCGATGTACGGCACTTCCGGGTTCCACTGACATCACGCGCATGCGCATAGTGACTATTCGACTCCATAGGTGGGCCCTAACTCCAGCTCACTTCCCACTGCTGTGTCGCAGAGGGACGCATCACCATGATTGCCAGGCGGTGGGGGAGGATCAAGGTCTAGGCCAGATATAGGAGGAGCGCGTCTTGTCAGCACAGGCAATCCATGGGCAGAGGACTCACGCAAGGGCCAAGACATCATAAGAGTGCCTATGTGGTGAACGTGAAGATAAAAACCTAAAGGTATAGGACCTAAGAATTAAGAAACATAGAAAAGTTCGGGAAATGAGGGTCTGAGGGGGCAAGACAATCAATACATTATAAATACGGACTAAAGGTTACACTTTCATTAAGACCATTGGGGATTAAAGTTTCCAACAACACAATCCACTTTGTTTCCATACGCGCCAGGTGCTTTTTTAGGTCACCGCCCCTATTGCAACAACGCACCATGTCGATTCCCCTGACTTTGAGGGAAGCGGGGCTGCACCCATAATGTTTTTTTTAAATGCATAGGTAGCGTTTTTAGCACTGTGGGGTCATCTATGTCCCTTGCTGTGACAATGTCCCGAACGTGTTCCCGCACCCTTACCTTCAATTCCCGCGATGCTAAGCCCACGTAAATTAGAGAGCAGGCACATAGGGCAAGATATACCACATTAGTTGATGTACAAGATATTCTGTGCCTGATCTCATATGTACGTGAGCCAATAGCAGAATGAAAGTGGGTGGCACGTTCAACATTGACTCAAGCGACACAGTGTCCACAGGGGTAGTAGCCGAGAGAAGGACCCCGTGAGCCAAAGGGACTTGGTATGTGTGGCACATAGTGGCTGTTCACCAAGATGTCAACTAAGTTCCTGGCACGACGTCATGGTGTCATAAGAGGTTTATCAGACAAACACTTTTTCAGAGTTGGATCACTCAAAAGAACACCCCAATGTCTTTGGAAGATGTTCCTCATGGTTTGCCACTCATGATTATAAGTACCAACAAAGCGTAGTGTCGGTTTCTTGTTCGGTCTTTTTGGTTATTGGACTTAGGAGACGGTCTCTGGGTGTATGAGTTGCCCTCCAAAACCCACGATTGATGCACCGATTTGAATAGCCTTGATCTACAAATCTCTGCTTGAAGTCCAATATGAGGATTATGTTGCCTGAGCCAGGGTAGATCAAGACCCACTGAAGCTACAAGCGCTTGAAGAACCAAGAAGGTAAATTCCTTTTTGTGGAGACACCCCATCTGAAGGGATACTGAAGAATCAGAGTAAGTGTCCATGCACTGGATAAGAAGGCTACTATCTAATGATGTAAGCTTAATAGTTTTCTCCAGCGTTCTAAAAGGTGTTCCCAAGGCCTTGGCCATGGAGGTGTCTAAAGAATGAACCTCTGTGCCATAATCAAGACACGACCCTTCACCTCCCTCCATCAAAAAGCAAACACAATGAGCAAAAATACTTTTTTAAGCAGCAGTAACTGTGACTCTAGTTGGAGAGCTCCTGCTCAAGCTAGGTGCGGTCATTTCCGGATGCTCCAGACGAGGACAGTATCACAAGTTCTAAGAAAAGGACATAAAAAATGAAAAAAAAAAACACTCACCAGAAACAGCCATTAACCAACACAAGTTCAACTGAACTAGCATTATGCAGCTGTCTTGCACAAGATGTTTAACCGACCCGCAGAGAAGACACAATCTCTTTACCCAACGGTGGCATCTTTGTTCATGCAAAGGCATAACCCAGTCGCATAGGCTTCTTCACTGTAGTTTACGAAACTCCAGAATAGGCAACAATCGTCCTACAGGGGTCTTATCCCATAGCCATTCTTGCCGCCTTCTGTAAAAGGTGCACAGTAGGACTCATGGTGCCCTCAAGATTTTGAGGATATAAGTGATGCACCAAAATGTCTTTAAAGAGAATTTGTCAGGTGATTTTTGTGACCATACTAACAGTATCATGAAATAGGGCTTTGGTAGCTATCTTAGGATATATAAAATTTATTCCTATATGTAGCCTCATTAGGTTGCTATAAGCTCCTGAAATTCTAGTGTCGAGCTGACTAGTCAACAGTATGCAAATGTCTCCTTTATATTCCCCTGCTTAACCCTCTGTGCAGCAATAAATACTGACAGTCTGCACCAAAGAGAAAGTAAACTTGTAGCAGTGATGCCCCTCTCAGCAGCACACTGTTAGTGTAATTATCTGGCATTATTGTACCACATATGGTCAGCGTCATGTTACACATCAGGAGCTGAAGGAATAAGAAGTGCAGCATGAGACACAACACATCTTTCTGTCTGTAAAGCCACGCCTCTTATCTGGTAAGAGAATGCCAGACAACTTAAGAGTGCTGAGGGGGTGTCACAATTACAAGTTTAGGCTGGTTTCACATTACGATTTTCTCCTGTCCGTGAGGATCCTACTTTTTGCAGAACCCCATGGACAGGAAAAGGATCTCATCAGAGGTGACCTCTCGTGGACCAGGACCATGATTTTCACAAATCCGGACACAGAAAGCCCGGACACTTTGACTCCCGCAATATATATATATATATATATATACATTTCGGGAATTAACTTAAATAAAAGCAAGTGTTAAAAATAAAAAATATATATGCTCAGCTCTCAGACGCGTCCCCCAATGTCAGCATCGAGCTCACGAGGTTGAAGGACCTTGGGAGACGGGGCTAACCGATCAGCTGTTCAGTCACATGACCGCAGTTACCGCAGTAACTGGTTATGTGACCGATCAGCTGATCGGTTAGCCCCACCCAGCTAGGTCCTCAAACTGGAAGATAGATGCCGACATCGGGGGACACGCTGGAGAGGTGAGCACATATATTTTTTATTTTTAACATTTGCTTTTACTTAATTTCACTTCCACAATGTATGTATATACATTGCGGAAGTGAAATTACATGGAAAAGATTCGTTTTAGTGTACTCGATCTTGTGTTTTTTCGGTCCCGTGCTCCATAGCCCTCATGTTAATTGCCTTGGATCATGTCTGATCCGATTCTGTCCATTTTGGTCCGCTGTGCCCAAAATCGGAGCAGTCTCCGATTTAGGGTACAGCAAAAAAGGCCAAATCCAATTAGATTTGTTGCCTATAGGGACATATGGGGGCCAAATCGGATCCGTGGCTGTCCTTTGTAAAAATCCAAGAAAATCGCAATGTGAAAGCAGCCTTACTTTTACTTTGAAATGAATACTGACAGTTTGCACCAACCACTGATGCTACAGAGAGGAGCTGGAAGGGGAAAATGCAGGAGACATTTACATACAATTGACTAGTCAGCACATAACTACAGGATTTAAAAAGGTTAAAGCAACATAATGCAGCCACGTATAGGGATAAAAGTTGAATAACCTAATAAAACTACCCAAGGCCCATTTCAGGATACTATTTGTATGGTACACAAAAATCACCTGACAGATTCCCTTTCAGGGGATCCTCAAGCCCATTCAAAAACATACTCTGCAAAGTAGCATCATTCCATCCCACATTGAAAACTGTGAACAATACTCTTCTGCAGGAAGGTTGCTTTGATAAAGTGCTCTAAAGTTTGAGTTTGCAATGGTGGCTCAGTCTGGCTTATTGTAATAAGTCCCTGTGCCCTAAAAAATTCCTCAAGAAATGAGTCTGAGCTAAAAGTATAATTTGCAACTCTCACAAAAATGAAAAAACTGCTCATGCTTATAGTGATGAGCGAAATTTACTTGAACATTTTCGGCAATTTTAAATTCATCACGAACATGGCCGATTCAGTTCGGGTTCAGCACACCTGAGCAATTTCCCCCCAAAAATCGTCGAACTTCGGTGAGTCATGGGATTTAAGAAAGCATTACTCTGTTTAAGTGATGCTTTTCACCTTCTGTTAGTGTATGATAGTGGGTGGGACATGTTTGATGAGGGGAGGAGGTTGAAGAGGTCAGAGAAGCATCGAAGTCCATTTTTTTCCCCAGCAATTTCTGTCTGCATGTTCCTTGTCTTCAGCCAATCAGGGCACATAAATCATCCACAAGCTGAAGACACAAGGGTTTGTGTCATTGGCTGGCTTCTTTCTTGGCTTCCAAAGTCACATGTTCCTAGGGATATAAGTGGCTATTTTGCCATCATCACCATTTTCAGTGTTACTGGTTGGAGACAGTGCTGCTGCTGCTCTGTGCTGCTTTGTCCGTGTTACAAAATTAGGTAGCTAGCTACTCCATTGCTTTTTAGCTAGAATAGGAGGGCAAGAGTGTTCATCCAAACATAGGCAGTTTGTTCTGCGAACAAGTGTAATTCCTAAATCTGTGGGCATTGCCAGAGTCATGCTTTTTGCATACAGGAAGAGATTGCCAAATTCTTCAATTTACCACAAAAAGGCTCCATTTGGCCTGTAACGTGTGATTCCTTAATCCTTCAGTTTTCTGAAAAAAGGCATTTTCTTTGTCTGTAACCTTTGAATCTCAAATCCTTCAGTAGTCCCTAAATAGGGTCTGTTTGACCTCTAACCTGTGAATTTCAAATCCTTCAATTTCCTCTAACAATGCTCTGTTTGGCCTCTAACTTGGGAATCTCAAATCCTTCAGTTTCTCCTAAAAAGGCTATATTTGGACTGTAACCTGTGATTCTGTAATTCTTCAGTCTCCCCTAAAAAGGCATTTTTTATGATGCTGTGTGCGCTATTTAGATAGCTAGTTAGCGATTCTATTTCTTTATAGATAGAGAGAGAGATAGTAGCTTTAATAACTTCTTTTTAAAACAGCGCTTTTTAGGGCTTATTACCAGTGTTTGGCAAAATATCTGTGGTACAGTTGTCTGTGTGTAATCATCTGCACCAATCCTGTGCTGAAAAGCATTTTGTGCCATATTTGCCAACATCCAGGGACCCAATTATTTTTGCCTAGTACCAGTCTAGCCTGCTAGATTCACATCTCCAGATTTTTGGGGCCTACAACAAATCATTTACCATCAAATATAAGTGATAAAATCTGTGGTCGTGGTGGAAAGGAAAATAGGCGTGGTGGTAAGCGAAAATGCTTGGTGTACGTGGGGTAGGTGGTAACGTAACCGAAAGCTCTGCTCAACAAACTCCAGGTTACAGGCAAAGAAAAATGTCAACTTCTTTTAGTGGACAGTCTGGTATCATCCCTTTCTTAGGCAGCAGCAGATAGCTACAACTTGTAGATAAGGACCAGAAAGAGCAGGTGCTGCAGCGGATATCAAGTGCTCCATCAAGTGGCTTCTCCTCCACCTCAACACCAACAGCACACACAGTGCAGTCTTCACATTCACCCCAATCACACTTGTTTCCTCATGTGTCACAATTCTCCAGCCACCCTAATTACTGGGTCAACACAGATGGCCAAGTCTGCAGAGCTGTTCACACATACTATAGCCTGGGAGTCATAGGTCAGCTGCAAAGCTTCATTTAGTCAAGAGGAGGAACTGGTCTGTACCGATGCAAAATCTTTGAGTCGGATCCAGGGTCACACGAGGAAGGGTTCGAGCATAATGTAAACCCTCATTACAAAAATTTAAACCCAGTTGGAGGAGACAATATGATAACATAGCATTGAGCGAGTGTAATCGTTACTATTCGCTATTTGCACAGGTAGTTAAGTATTCACCATACTCGTTATTCAGTGAGTGTCGCTAGGGCTCATGAGCGATTTGTCTATCGTTATAGATCTGACACAAATTAACAGCTGTTTTCAGTAAACAATGTGAGCTGGCACTGCAGTGAGAGCAGACTAAATGTTAGGGTTTCTTTGGGGGGCACAGCAAGGTGTTGGATGCAGTAGAAATGCAAAAAAGCTCGTTTTATAGCCGGATGTGTGTGGGCGGAGTCTATCACTAACTGACTAACATTAGACTCGCTATTCAGATGAATACCTAAGTATTAAATACGACTCGTTACGAGTATATCGAGTGCAAATATTTTGCTACTTACTCATCACTATGATGACACTGAGATACCAGAGGTGAATGCCTACTTGACTTAGCGCTCAACACAGAGGGTGATGATGAGGTTCTAGATCCCACTTAATGTGAACCAACAGGCACGCAGTTGATGAGATCAGCAGAGGAGGTGAAAGAGGAAGATTTGAAATGTTGTTTAGCGCTGACGATGCCATTATCAGCATGACTATTCTGGCCATCTACATGCTGGAGCACACTTTAGCAGCATGTGGAGTTAGGTTGGGGTCCAATAAGAAGAGGAGGAAGTAGAGGAGGAGGTGTATGCGGAAGGGATAACAAAATCTGAAAACTCCGGACTGTCTTCACCACAGAAAAAAATTGATAATGTCTACAAACAATAATGGTTCCGTCACAAATGACACTCCTCAAATGAAAGCCCTTGCACCCACTGTGAAAATCTGCCAAATCAACTTTGAAGGTATCAGCCGCTCAAAATGTGACTTCCTCCGCAAGTTCCTCACTGATAACAAAATAGATGTTCATTCTCTTCAGGAAACCCATTCTGAAAATGAAGATCAACTTCTAGTTCATGGCTTCATTCCTGGTTTTGATTTAATTGGTGCTACATATGATCTTCACTACGACGTAGCTACCTATGTGAAAGGCAACATTGAATGCAATGCTTGTATCTACATCTGTTAAAAATGACATTCATGAAGCTGTGATTAAAGTTGGCGATATCACAATTGCTAATATTTACAAGCCTCCTGCAGTAAAATGGCCCACTGAAGTTATCCATGTCCATCCACATCCTACCGTGTACATAGGAGATTTGAACAGTTACCACAAGCTCTGGCAATATGCTAGCAAAGACGACAATGGTGAGCACCTGGCAAACTGGACTGACGTGCACAAAACATTCCTGGTCTTTGACGCAAAGGACTTTCCAACCCTCCAATCAGCAGCCTGGCAGAGAGGATACAACCCTGATCTATGCTTCGTATCATGCAATAGAAACAACCAATCCCTACCTACATCTCGGTGTGTTGTCAAACATTTCCCTCGTAGTCAGCATCACCCTGTTATCATCATTGGAGTATCCATCCCTCTTGTAACTTTGTACCCACGTCCTCCATGGAACTTTGCCAAAGCCAACTGGAAAAAGTTTGCAGATCATCTTGACAAGTGCATTGGCTAGATACCCCCAACCAGTAAAAAGTATAAGCTGTTCTGCTATCAAAGCTGCAAAGAAATCAATACCTCATGGCTTTCACAAAATACATCCCAGGATGGACTGATGAATGTGAACAACTGTACAGATAATTCCTTTAGAGCGAAGATGGTGAAATCGGTGATGATTTGCTGAAAAAACTGAATGCAGCATGTCATGTCAAATGGATGGAAACAGTCGAGAACCTGGACCTTAAAAGGTCCAGCAGAAAAGCATAATCTCTTTTAAGAAAACTAGAAGGAAACTGTAAAGCAAAACAGAAAACAAATGCTGTGACCCCAAACCAAATCGCAGCAGACATTGTGAACACCTCAAGAGCCCCAAATGACCGAGCGCATACCATAGAAGTTAAAAATAAGTTTAAGCTTCTAAAATCATCTGGGGCACCAAGTGAAGAATACTCCCGCCCCTTTACAACCTGGGACATTGAAGCCGCCCTTGTAGATACTAAAAGTAACAAAGCTCCTGGACTTGATGGGATCCACTCTGAATTTCTCAAACTGTTGAAATTATGCAAAAAAATGGTAGGCAAAGTTCTTCTCAGATATCATGAAGATTGCATAAGTCCCTAGCAATTTAAAACATGCCAAGATCATTCCATTGCTAAAACCTGGAAAGCCTGAAGATAACCCATCAAGCTTTAGACCCATTGCTCTACTGAGTTGCCTATACAACCGTTTAGAACGCTTAACCTATAACAAGATCAATTCAAAGATTCTTGACTCAATACCCGTAGAGCAAGCCAGCTTTAGACCTACTTGAAACTGCAGTGACCAAGTCCTAGCCCTGACAACTCTCATTGAAGCTGAATTTCAAAACAACAAGAAGGTCTCAGTGGCGTTCATCGATCTTTCCTGTCGCATATGACACCGTGTGGAGGGAATGACAAGTTTCTGAAGGTGATCCCATGTAAGAAAATGATGTACCTCTTCAATAATATAATTGCAAATCGAACCTTTCAACTTATGGTTGATTCACATAAGTGAAATCACTTATGGGTGATTCAACCAGTTGTAAAAAAAACCTTAAACAACAGTCTGGCCCAGTGATCAGTGCTGGCACCTTTTCTATTTGCCTTATACCTAGCTGACCTTCCAGACACAGTATCATGGAAATTTGGATACGCCGATGACTGGGCACTAGCCACAGTGAGCGAAAAAATGGAGGAAGCAGAGAACGTTCTAACAAAAGACCTTAAGGAAATGGGAAAGTATTTCCAACAATTGAGGCAAAAGCCCAGTCCATCAAAAACAGAAGCATGCTGCTTTCATCTACACAATGCATGTGCTAAGATGGAATTCAAAGTACACTTTGAAGGTCAACCTATCAGACACAATTTCAAGCCTAAGGTACTTAGGTGTAACCCTTGATAGAAGCCTAACCTTCAAATATCACTTGAATAAGACAGTACAGAAACTGAAAGCACGTAATAATATTATTCAAAATCTCTGTGGATCCTCCTGGGGTTCCTCAACACCTGTCTTGAGAACGTCTACCCTTGTCTTGGTGTACTCTGCCGCAGAATACTATGCTCCAGTATGGCTAATTACCTGCCACGTGAATGAAATCGACACCCAGCTGAACAACTCTATGTGTATAATATCTGGTGCTATCAGACCCACACCCATCCACTGGTTACCTGCCCTGTGCCACATCACACCTGAAAACCTGAGAAGACAAGAGCTTCTACTTAAAGAATACACCAAAGTAGTAAAAAATGGAAACCTCCCAATACATCAAAATATCCAAGATGTCCAAATACAGCGACTGAAACCTAGACACCCACCCATCCGAACTGCAATTACTCTGTATGAATATGATTTCAATTTAGAAGAGAAATGGTGAGAACTCAGGGTCAGTGAAGTAGATGGTGAGCTCCAAACATTTGCTCACCCACAAAACCTGCCACCAGGCTTCAATCTACCAGGAAAACCTGGGTCACCCTAAATCGCATCAGAACAAACTGTGGTACCTGTGCAAATCTTATGTATAAGTGGGGGAAATCTGACTCTCATGCCTGTGAATGTGTAGCTGATTGTCAAACAATTCGGAACATTGTTGATGAGTGTACCGTCAGATCTTACACTGGTGTCAAGAACGACTTCTACACTGGAAATGAAAATGCAATTCCATATATAGATAACCTCAGCATCCAACTTAGATTTCTATACCTCTGTATACAATCTGCTATTTATTCTTATATGATGTTGTAATGGATACCCTCCACACCTTTCGGGTGGGCTGTCCTCTTAATTGTCTGCCGCCAAATTGATGCTTTGTCTAAGTGTGTGCACGCCACCCTAAGAACCACGCTGACAACAAGTCAAAGTAGAGCTTAATGACAAAAGACCTTTATTTTAGGAGGGGTTAGCAGTTTTATATGACTCCTTAAAGGGATATTACTTAGGGGTGTTACTAGGAGTGATTGCATCATATTATGCTGAATCTACATTTTATTCTGAAAAAACATTCAATTATATTTATGGGTTAGTATTTCAATGCAGCCTTGGATTAATACAGTCGGTACAGGAACATCTTGATAAGAGCTTCCACGCTGCTACATCTAATTCAAAACATCATATAGAATCTGAGACAGAGGAATCCCGAAGGAGGGGAGGAAGAAGGAGAAGAATAGGAGCAAAGGTTTATATCAACATAACATGCTGTTAGTACACTGGAAGATTTCTGAATGACTTCTATAAGAGTTATATAAGTTATTAACTATTTATTGCCATGACATTCCCCCCTTTGGAGACATTCAAAATCTTACCCTAAATCTTTGCCCTAGGTGGCGGAGGGGGAAAAGGTAGAGGAAAGGGGAGGAGACTTCACCAACATTGAGATAAACCGTAATGTCAGAATCCCTTTGCAGTTGGCCTTAGCCGCACCCTAAACTGTCCCTACTCTATCTTCTAAGATGGGTCTCAAGTTCTCGTATTTCTCCAAGGGATCTTGCTGCAATGGCAATGGCATCATTCTCAGGCGTATATTTCTCCTTCATCATCAGGGCCTTTGAGATCTGCATACATTGTTGTTACTGTCTAAATGTCTTCATGGCGTGAGACATCATCTTCTTGATGCAAGGTATTACACAGCATGAAATTAGAGCCACTATGAATAGAACACAAAGGATTATTATACCTAGTTTGATAAGTGCACTCTGCCATCCATCCCACCACCCAAACCAAGTGTCCCATGGATCCTTAACACCAGAATTATGAGCTAATTCTTCTGACAGGTCTGTGAGTCCTTTAAGGGCTATGCTCCCATCTACCCTTGGTCAGGATCATGTGGTCTGGCAGGCTTCTACCCCATTTATCTTTGCGTTTTTTTGCCTGGACTGGTCTATATCCCCCATATTGCCCATAGCTGTTGTAGATCTCGTGTGCATCTGTTTACTATGGTGCAGAAGTCAAACTGATATGTGACCCTTGTAGCTGTGGTACTAACATGACCTCCCGTATGATCTCCCATATTCTCTCCTACATGACCTTCCACCCTCTTGTGATCTGCTCCCCCTGCTTTATACTGAGTGTGTATATCAGGATTAGGGAGCAAAACAACCATTTTTGGCTTCTGGATCTGGTGCCTTCTTGCAGTGGGATGCGTGGATCTATGTAGGCCTTCCTTCAACTTTTACAGCCGTAGAGGTGACCAGCAGGACTTGGAAGGGGCCATCATATCTGGGATCAAGAGCACGTCTACTGAATCTTTTGATGAGAACCCAATCTCCTGGCTGGATCTGATGGGTTCCTTCCAAGCTATTATGATCTGGGACAGAGGAAAAAACTCGAGAATGTATTTTAGTCAAATGCTTTGTTAATTCGGTAACAAACTTAGTCAAACTGTCATACTGTAGGGTCAACTGCTGGGGGAAATACAACCTTAGTCTGGGGGCACTTCCAAACAGAATTTCATAGGGACTTAGCTTAGTTACTAGCTGGGGTGTGTCTGACACTGAACAATGCGAGGGGAAGACTTTCATGCCACGGCTTCCCCGTTTCCTGCACTGCTTTCAGCATTTTTTCCTTTAATACCCCGTTTCCTCTCTCCACCCTTCCTGAATTTTTGGGATGATACGGAGTATGAAGAGCTAACTCTGTCCCCAGGGCCTGCCATATCTCTTTGGTCAGATTGGCTGTGAATGCTGGCCCTTGGTCACTCTCTATGTTTTCTGGGACCCGATATTTGCACACTATCTCTGAGAGGAGTTTCTTTGCAGTGGTTTTAGCAGATTGGTTCTTCACAAGGAAAGCTTCTGGCCATCCAGAGAATATGTCCACGACTACCAGTGCATATTCAAATCCTCCCGAGGATGGCATCTGAATGTGGTGAATCTGTATGTATGCGTTGGAAGGGATACAAGGGTCTAGGTGTACACTTCCGTGGAGTTTTCTCTGTTTTTCCTGGGTTACACCGGGCACAGACTAGGCATTCTCTGGTGTAATTTGCTGCCATTTTTGAAAAGCCAGGTGCATGGTAGTACTGTCTCACAAGATTGTGCATCTTCATTTTTGATTGATGAGTGGGGCCATGGGTCCACCTGGCAATCATTGGGTAGAGGGCTTGTGGGAGGCATGGTTTTCTTTTCAGTAGTATCAGATGCTTCTCATCCTGCACAGCTTCATCTTGGATCCATTTTTCATTCTCTTCATTGGATGTTTGCTTCTCCAGGGTCAGGACCATGTTCTCCCAGGATTGTTCATCTGTATTCTTCTTGTCCGAAACTTCTTCTTGTCCTGAGTCGTCTTCTTGTCCTAATCTTCTTCTTGTCCTGAGTCTGTCAAGAGATACAAGTTGGAGGGTTCTGTGATGAGTGGCTTCACTGCTGCTTCCTTAGCTGCCCTGTCAGTCAAGTCATTCTCCACGGCTTCTCCAGTGTGTGCGTTTACCTTAAGTACCACGACTCTTTCTGGCATCAGTAAGGACTCCAGCAATTCCTTCACCCCTCTATGGTGGTGTATTGGAGTTCCATTGGCTGTGATGAAGTCTCTCGTCCTCCAGAGAGCCCGTAGTCATGGCAGATGCCAAATCCATAGCGGGAATCAGTATAAATGTTCACTTTCTTCTGGGCTGTCATCTTGCAACCTTCGGTCAATGCAGTCAATTCTGCTTCCTGTGCAGACATGGACGCGGGTAGTGGTTTGGCCATGAACACAGTATATTCTGTGACCACTGCCATAACCGTGTGAAACCGTCCTTCTTGGTCCGCATATCTTGATCCATCCACGAAGAGAGAAATCTGGTGCGTCAAATCCGGAGGTTTCTTGTCTCATAAGTGCCAGACAGTCGTACTGAGCCATTTCAAAGTCGGCTTCCTCTTCCACTGAAGTTTCAGAGACGTCACATTCCCCCCTTGGAAGAGGGAGGATAGTTGCAAGGTTCAGGACATCACACCTGGAGATTGTCACGTTGTCTGGGAGTAGAAGGGAACATTGTAGCCGTAGGTGCCGTGCAGCAAAGAGATGTTTAGGTTGGGTCTGGGCCAGAATGGCAGTGATATCATGTGGAGCCTTCACCTTCAAGCAGTGGCCCAGAATAACATCAGCAGTCTTATCCAGCAGTAGGTGGGTTGCAAAGACAGTTCTCATGCACGAAGGTGCTCCACAGGCAACTGGGTCCAGTCTAGCAGAGTAGCATACTAGTGGGCGCTGTCTTCCCCCATGGAACTGTGTTAGGACTCCAGTGGTATGTCCTTTCTTCTCCATCACAAACAGGCAAAATGGTTTCTTGTAGTCAGGGAGTCCAAGGGCAGGAGAGCATATGATGGCATCCTTCAGCGTGTAGAATCCATCAATGGCTTCAGTTGTCAGACAGAAAGGAATGTCTTTGAGGCAGTCATAGAGAGGCTGCATGAGGACTGATGCATCCAGGATCCAAGGACAGCACAATCGGAGTGTCCATGACTGTGGCTTCATTCACTGCCCGTAGATCTTGCACCATGCAAAACTTGGGAGGTTGTCCCTTTGGTGTTTTCTTCTTTACTGAAAACAGTGGGCTGTTGCATGGTGACTTGGTAGGGATGACTGCTCCATTCTTGACATAGGGCATCAGTTGTTGTGTGATAGCATCCGATTGGGCAATGGGGAGAGGGTACTGGGGCTTACGGGGTAAGCAGGCTCCCAGTTTAAGCTTGACTTCCACTGGCTGGACTGGGAGCCTTCCAATGTCTTCAGGGCCTTGGGCCCACAGGATGTCTGGTAACCGTGAAAGCCAGACTGCATCCGTAGGTTGTATTGTCTCAGCAAAGTGAAAGAGGCCGAAAACCCGTGAAACTTCTTCCTGGTCCAGAGCAGTAGTAAGTGTGACAGTACCATTTCCTGAAAGGAGATGTTGGCGTGTAACTTCATCAGTAAGTCATTTCCCAGTAGGTTCACTGGACACGTGTTGGACACCACCAATCGAGATAACATGCTCTGTGTGGGTTGCAGACTGACACGCAATGGGCGGGTCATAGGGGTATACTTGATGACTGCATCAACACCCACACATAGGATGGTTTCTTCTGTGAGGCAGTCTGAGTCAGGTAAGTCAGCAAATCTTAACACGCTTCTGGCTGCACCGGTATCCACTAAGAAGGGGATGGATCTTCTACCTCCATACATACAGTAGGAGTAGGGCCGCAAGCTTGTCTGTTGGCTTTGCAGAGCATATTGTAAGTTGGTGGATCTGGCTTGCCTATGTCCTATAGCTGGGTGGAGGGGGCGGGTGGTGGTGGAGGGGAATCCTGCGGCAGCTGTTCTTGCAATGGTGCTCTGGACTCAGCTGTCTGACTGCGATGTTGAGAAGATCTGCAGTTCCTCCTTATGTGGCCTATCTTCCCACAATTGTAACAGGTGACTCCACTTCTTGGTCCTCCCCTGTTTCCTGGGTTCTGCGACACCATAACATTACAGTTCCGGGGAGGTTTTGAAGGCCTGTTCATTTCTATGCCCCTTGCCACTTGAAATATAATATCTGGGTCCAATCGTCTGTATTCAGGTCTCATCGTCTGGACCTGCTTCTGTACGGGTTCAAGAAGACCTTGGACGAAGGCTTGTATCCATATTTGGCTATGGGACTTCTCATGGTGATCAAATCCCAGATCTGTGAACATCTGATTCAGCCAGTAGTAAAACTTCTCTACACTTTCTCCTTTTTCTGCAGAGCCACCTTCTTCTTCCAGAGCCACACCCGCAGCTCGTTGACACGCTTGTCCATGGTGGCCACCTCGGAGTTGCGCTTGTTGAGGCTCTCCCGCTGCTGCTGCAGTTTGGCATTCTGCTCCTGATTCAGCTTGTTCCTCAACTGAAGCTCTTTGTAGAGACGGTCGAGTTCAGCGACAGCAGACTGGTTGTCGTGATAGCCCTCGATACGTCCGTTCTTCAGCATTTCCAGCTGGCGACTCATTTCTTCCACTTTGGTCACGGCCACCATCAGTTCTTTCTGCTTCTGTTGGAACATGTTATTCATCTGTTTGATTTCCTCAACTAGCCTGCCATTGGTGAGCCTCTTCTGCTCCACTTGGCCCTTTAGGGCCCGCACTTTCTTCATCTTTGCCTCCTGATTTTCTGCAATCTCCCGAAGACATTTCAGCTATTCCTGCTCACTGGCCTGCTGCTGCTGACGCTGGTCCTGGAGCTTCACATACTTCAAGCGCTGCTCCTTTGTAGCTAGCATTAGCTGCTGATCCTCGATCTGCTGCTGTTGTCTCGCCACCTTCTCCTGCAGTTCAGCCAGAGTCATGTCCATTCTGTGGCCGTTCACCCCATTTTCAATCCTCCGCTCAGCAGGTACTTTCACCCCATTTCGTTTCACATTGGGATCATGGGCTCTTTGCAGATTTCCGGACTCTCTGGAGGACGGACGCTCATGGCGCAGGTAGAAGCCAATACCATAAGATTTCCCATGAGGCAGCATGAGTCTTCTGAATCTGGCTCATCTTCCGATGAAAGAGCATAGGTTGCTTGTCAGGGTCCGGTAAGGTGTTCACCAATGTGGCAGCTACCTGAGGCTTCCAGGAGACATATCTGCCTCACCTAGGATGGGAAACATGCTGTGGAGAGTCTTCATACTGTGCCAATCGGTGTGATTGATCTGAGCCATGTGTAGAGCTGCCTGTTGTGGCCTGTGTACCCCCGTACAGTGATAAGGTCGGTCTCCCACCTCCCCTATCCTGGGGAGTGTGCTGTGCCGGGGGAAGTAGACTGTAGCAGGTGATGTGTCTGCTCGTCACCACCTGCTGCTTCCAATTGTAACAGTTCTGTCTTCATTAAAGGCATGCCTCCATGATTTCCTAGTGATGAGAGGAGATTCATTAAAGCTGCGGAGGGATACTGTGGAATTTTTGGCCTAGCTCCAGGCCCAACTGAGAAATTCTCCTGTCCCCATGCCATCTGGTATTCTTCTTCGGCAGCCCCCTCCTCTCCATCTCCTGTTTCATCCCTGTCCCTGTTCATGTATATTCCGGATACTGCTGCAGAGCAGGGTCTGATTTGCTGGCATGTAAGGTGTGCCATCCATATTGAGAACTGGACACAGGGTGGTGGGTCTGTGTGGGTATCTGGAATGTGTCAGCATAGGCATGGGTGCAGCAGCTTCTGCCAGTGTCATCTTGTCAGGTGGTGCAGTATACGTGTATTCACCAGTAGCAGGGTCAGGATGTTCAATCCACGATAACTTCCTCGTATCCCAAGCAGGGATGCTTCAGCATCTTCAAAACCTTGGCATCCTTCAAAAGCCCTCTCTTACTTGTTATCACTTCCTTCCACTCCTTCTCATCTAAGCGTCCTCCATGGGTTGTGGATCCCACTAGTTTTAAGAGGACCTTCATTATTTTCACATACTTCTTCCCTTTTTCACATACTTCTTCCCTTTCCTCTCTGCCACCAGGTCTTTTGGGGGTAACTTGCTGAGGCTTTGACTGATTAACACCCATGTTATAGCTTAAACCCAAGTCTCTATGCTTCTATCTTGGCTATGGCTGCCCACCCCTCAAGGTCACCACTGTCAGCAGGGTTGTATAAAGGGTAGTCAACTGGGATACCTTCAGTGAGCCAGGCATTAATGTTTATTTTGAACACTCTAAACCTTGGGGGAAAAGAGAGGTGAAATTGGTCTGTTACCAAGTCAGCAGAAATGGCAAGCTTCACACCTTGCTTACACTGTGGGCACATTATGGAAACTAGTCAGTGGTGTTAGGAAGGCAGTTGGTCAGAGGACTGGAACTGGTTGCGTCACTGGAGTCAGTCTGAGGACTGGAACTGGAATGGTTGTCACCAAACAGATAAAACAGATAAAACATCAAACTCTGTCGGCCCCCTCTACACCTCAGTGGGGCAACAACTGGGTCATATAACTTTCCTGCATATACTTCTTGCAACAAGACCCCTTGCGGATTGACTATAGTTAGATGGGCATGTATATTTTTATATTTTGTCTGAACACCTTGAGTACTGGAGAAGTGCCAGGGATTGCTATATAACCAGTTTCTTCACGTGCATATGGAACGTCAGTAACACGATTTATTATCCAGCCAGCGGGCGTAATTGCTAGCTCTATACCTTGTCTGCACAAGGGGCATTGGAGAGACTAAAGAATATCATCACTACAATCAATTTACATAAAGTACATACTCATCCACCACCGCAGCCAGGACTACTAACACTACACTCCGTCCTTAGCTTACGCACGCGGGGTGGGAAAACCATCAGCCGTATCAGAGGCTAGAACCATTAGTGAAATAAACCATCGACCCTTATCAGAGGATATGGGGCCAGAAAACCATCAGCCCTTATTAGGAGCTGGAACACCAGGGAAACAGAATCTCCCTACTCAGCCAATCTCTCCGTGCCTTTCTCTCTTTCTCTGTACTGAAACTGCAGCAATTATAGCACTGACATAAACACAGAGAAACTCAGGACCGAGTTGCAAGAGCACAAATAAGGCAGACAATTAAGGAATTCTCAGGACCGGGTTGCAAGGGCTAGGACTTCTCAGATCCGGTCATCTATGTCCGAGTCTGACAGCCTGCTACTTCCATCCCTGCACGGAGACACAGGAGGGTCTTAGGTAAGATAAATAATTTTCTTACCTCTTTGTAGCCTGCAGGTCTGTAAAATACTTGTTCATACGATTAATAGTAATCCTTGTTGTAACTCCACAATTAGGCTCCCACACCTTAGTCCATTAGAATAAACACTTGGCTCTCAACAAAATTCTGATTTTGTGTGTCTTTTTATTGGGTGACAAAAGTTAGAAGTGACACAAATGTTTTGATCTAATTTCCTAGACCTTCATCAATGTGCTGTAACATAACATCATTTTTGTTGTATATCTAATATATAAAGCTGAATGTGTGTATGTGTGTTTGTATGTGTGTATGTGTGTATATCCGGGATTGGCATCTACACCGTCGCAACTACAGCTACAAAAATTTGCACAGTCACACGTCTGGACCCCGAGAGCGTCATAGGCTATGTTGTGAGGCGAAATTTTAACCCTGCGTGTTCCATTTCACCAAACAATTTTGCCCCTATTTACATAATGGAGAAAACGTGAATGGAAAAGTGTTGGAGGAAAATCGACAGCTGTCAGCTATAGAGACAAAATTTTGCACAGTCACACGTCTGGACCCCGGGAGCGTCATAGGCTATATCGTGAGGTGAAATTTTAACCCCGTGCATTCCAATTCACCAAACAATTTTGCCCTTATCTATATAATGGGGAAAAAGTGACAGTTACCAGTTGACAGTTGTGAATGAGAGGGGCTTAATGATAGCACCAAAGACTAACAGCACATACCAGCATATAGTCACTAAGATGGGGCCCTAACATGAGATATTCACCACGCACGGGGACATGTATACACACCACACGCACACAAAGAGTAACAGCAAGTGTATAGTCGCTAAAGTGCAGCACCAACATTGGATACTCACCACGCACCCGAACAAACACACACACACCACAAAGAGACACACACAACACAGAGACACACACCTCCCCCAAGGGGGGACACACACACTCTATAGCGACACATGCACTCACCCCACAGGGACACACACACACCACAAAGAGACACACATAACACAGACACACACACCACACAGACCCCCCACAGGGACACACACACATAGCCACCCTATAGGGACACATGCACTCACCCACAGGGACACACACACACCACAAAGAGACACACAAACACAGATACACACACACACACACACACCACACAGACCCCCCCCACAGGGAGACACACACATACACTCCCTATAGGGACACATGCACTCACCCCACAGGGACACACACACACCACAAAGAGACACACATAACACAGACACACACACCACACAGACCCCCCACAGGGACACACACACATAGCCACCCTATAGGGACACATGCACTCACCCCACAGGGACACACACACACCACAAAGAGACACACACAACACAGATACACACACACACAACCACACAGACCCCCCCCACAGGGAGACACACACATACACTCCTATAGGGACACATGCACTCACCCCACAGGGACACACACACACCACAAAGACACACACAACAGAGACACACCTCCCCCAAGGGGGGACACGCACACTCTATAGCGACACATGCACTCACCCCACAGGGACACACACCACAAAGAGACACACATAACACAGACACACACCCACCACACAGACCCCCCCCCACAGGGACACACACACATAGCCACCCTATAGGGACACATGCACTCACCCCACAGGGACACACACACACCACAAAGAGACACACACAACAGAGACACACACCACACAGACCCCCCACACACAGGGACACACACATACACACCCTATAGGGGCATATGCACACACCCCACAGGGACACACACACCACAAAGAGACACATACAACAGGGACACACACCACACAGACCCCCCCCCCACAGGGACACACACATCTACACCCCAGGGACACACACACCACACAGACAAACACAGATGTGCACAAATCACCTCACACAACTCACCTCATACGTGTGCTATCTTTATTTTCCAAACATAAACATCTGATTAAAAACAGCCAATATGCAACACATGTGCCATATAGGGAATTAAGGCAGATGTCAGTCACATGAGCCGTCTATTAAGTGTATATGTGAGGTAACATAAACTGCCCGGCCAGGGGAGGGATTACTGTTGGCTGGAGATTTATTAGGCTGCCTATAGCAATCAATCACAGCTCAGCTTCTATTTTCCTACAGGTCATTAATATGACATATTCAAATTCAATGTTGTTATAGCTAACAGCAGTTATTTATTAACCCGGGCGTAGCTGGGTACTACAGCTATCTAATATATAAAGCTGAATGTGTGTATGTGTGTATGTGTGTGTGTATATCCGGGATTGGCATCTACACCGTCGCAGCTACAGCCGCAAAATTTTGCAGAGTCACACGTCTGGACCCCGAGAGCGTCATAGGCTATGTTGTAAGGCGAAATTTTAACCCCGCGCATTCCAATTCACCAAACAATTTTGCCCCTATCGACATAATGGGGAAAAAGTGACAGTTACCAGTTGACAGTTGTGAATGAGAGGGGCTTAATGATAGCACCAAAGACTAACAGCACATACCAGCATATAGTCACTAAGGTGGGGCCCCAACATGAGATATTCACCACACACAGGGACATGTGTATATACACCACACGCACACAAAGAGTAACAGCAAGTGTATAGTCGCTAAAGTGCAGCACCAACATTGGATACTCACCACGCACACCGAACAAACACACACCACAAAGAGACACACACAACACAGAGACACACACACACTCTATAGCGACACATGCACTCACCCCACAGGGACACACACACCACAAAGAGACACACATAACACAGACACACACCACACAGACCTCCCCCCACAGGAACACACACACATAGCCACCGTATAGGGACACATGCACTCACCCCACAGGGACACACACACCATGAAGAGACACACACACCACACAGACCCCCCCACAGGGACATACACACCCTATAGGGACACATGCACTCACCCCTCAGGGACACACACACCACAAAGGGACACACACAACACAGACACACACACCCCACACAGACACCCCCCCACAGGGACACACACACATACACACCCTATAGGGACACATGCACTCACCCCACAGGGACACACACACACACCACAAAGAGACCACACAACACAGATACACACACCACAGACCCCCACACAGGGGCACACACACATACACACCCTATAGGGACACATGCACTCACCCCACAGGGACACACACACCACAAAGAGACACACACAACAGAGACACACACCACACAGACTTCCTCCACAGGGACACACACATACACACCCTATAGGGGCACATGCACTCACCCCACAGGGACACACACACACACCACAAAGAGACACACACAAGAGAGACACATACCACACAGACCCCATCCCACAGGGACACACACATACACACCCCAGGGACACACACACCACACAGACAGACACAGGTGTGCACAAATCACCTCATACAACTCGCCTCATACGTGTGCTATCTTTATTTTCCAAACATAAACATCTGATTAAAAACAGCCAATGTGCAACACATGTGCCATATAGGGAATTAAGGCAGATGTCAGTCACATGAGCTGTCTATTATGTCTATGTGTGAGGTAACATATACTGCCGGCCAGGGGGAGGGTTTACTGTTGGCTGGAGATTTATTAGGCTGCCTATACCAATCAATCACAGCTCAGCTTCTATTTTCCTACAGGTCATTAATATGACATATTCAAATTCTATTTTGTTATTGCTAACAGCAGTTATTTATTAACCCGGGCGTAGCCGGGTACTGCAGCTAGTTTTTAATAAGAAAACAACAGTGACAGGGGACAATATAAACTGTAAATAATGTACAATATTTACAACACAGACCTAGATATATTTAGTCACCAGGGAATATAGTTACATAGTATAATTCAGGTATAAGGATGTATTGTGATTTTTAAATGATGGTATAACCACCTGCATTGGCACTACATGTTAGAGAAAGGATTATATGTACAGAAAATGAATAAACCCAGAGTGGAAAGAAAGAGAAAATACAGAGGAAAATCCTATATATAAGGATTAGTGATGACCGAGCATGCTCGCCACTACTCGGTACTCGCACGAGTATCACTGTACTCGGGATACTCGGCGAGGACCGAGTAATCTCGCGATACTCGTGCTGTGCTCGTGGTCGTCATCTCTGCATGTTGGCGCTCTTTTGAGAGCCAGCCCACGTGCAGGGATTGGCTGGCCGACCACTGCAATGCCACAGCCCTGTTAGTTGTGGCATAGCAGTGATTGGCCGTCCTGCACAGCGTGACCGAGCCTTTATAACTCCCGGCGTGCTGTGCTCGGCACACAGCCATCCAGACAGTGAGTGTAGGGAGAGTGTCTGCTGCTGCTTAGGGACAGATTTGCGGCCCTTATAGGTAGATCCGGAGCAGGGCTGCAAACTGCTGCTGACCACAACAGTCCTTCTCAGGACTAATCTAGGAGGATTTAGGCAGGGTGATCCAGATCGGAGTCCAAGCTTTCCAGTGACCAGAACAGTCCTTCTCAGGACTAATCTAGGAGGAAATAGGCAGGGTGATACAGATCGGAATCCAAGCTTTTCTGTGACCATTAGAGTCACCAGACTGTTGTACTTACTACCTTAATACAGGTTAGGGACTAAAATCCTCTCCTGACACCATTACAGTCACCAGACTGTTGTACTTACTACCTTGATACAGGTTAGGGACTAAAATCCTCTCCTAAAACCATTACAGTCACCAGACTGTTGTAATTACTACCTTCATACAGGTTAGGGACTAAATCCTAATCTCTTGTGATCTAAACAGTCACCAGACTGGTGTACGTACTACCTTGATACAGGTTAGGGACTAGAATCCTCTCCTGTCACCATTACAGTCACCAGACTCGTTGTACTTACTACCTTGATACAGGTTAGGGACTAAAATCCTCTCCTGAACCATTACAGTCACCAGACTGTTGACTTACTACCTTGATACAGGTTAGGGACTAAAATCCTAATCTCCTGTGATCTGACAGTCACCAGACTGGTGTACGTATACCTTGATACAGGTTAGGGCCTAAAATCCTAATCTCCTGTCACCATTACAGTCACCAGACTGGTGTTATTACTACCTTAATACAGGTTAGGGACTAAAATCCTAATCTCTTGTGATCTGAACAGTCACAAGACTGGTGTACGTACTACCTTGATACAGGTTAGGGACTAAAATCCTCTCCTGACACCATTACAGTCACCAGACTGTTGTACTTACTACCTTGATACAGGTTAGGGACTAAAATCCTCTCCTGACACCATTACAGTCACCAGACTGTTGTAATTACTACCTTGATACAGGTTAGGGACGAAATCCTAATCTCCTGTGATCTGACCAGTCACCAGACTGGTGTACGTCATACCTTGATACAGGTTAGGGCTAAAATCCTAATCTCCTGTCACCATTACAGTCACCAGACTGGTGTAAATACTACCTTCATTCAGGTTACGGACTAAATACCTAATCTCCTGTGACCATTACAGTCACCAGACTAGTGTAATTACTACCTTGATACAGGTTAGGGACTTAAATCCTAATCTCTTGTGATCTGAACAGTCACCAGACTGGTGTACGTACTACCTTGATACAGGTTAGGGATGAAAATCCTAATCTCCTGTGATCTGACCAGTCACCAGACTGGTGTACGTCATACCTTGATACAGGTTAGGGCCTAATATCCTAATCTCCTGTCACCATTACAGTCACCAGACTGGTGTAATTACTACCTTGATACAGGTTAGGGACTAAAATCCTAATCTCTTGTGATCTGAATAGTCACCAGACTGGTGTACGTACTACCTTGATACAGGTTAGGGACGAAAATCCTAATCTTCTGTGATCTGACCAGTCACCAGACTGGTGTACGTCATACCTTGATACAGGTTAGGGCCTAAAATCCTAATCTCCTGTCACCAATACAGTCACCAGACTGGCGTAAGTACTACCTTGATAAAGGTTAGGGACTAAAATCCTAATCTCTTGTGATCTGAACAGTCACCAGACTGGTGTACGTACTACCTTGATACAGGTTAGGGACGAAAATCCTAATCTCCTGTCACCATTACAGTCACCAGACTGGTGTAATTACTACCTTCATACAGGTTAGGGACTAAAATCCTAATCTCTTGTGATCTGAACAGTCACCAGACTGGTGTACGTACTACCTTGATACAGGTTAGGGACAAAAATCCTAATCTCCTGTGATCTGACCAGTCACCAGACTGGTGTACGTCATACCTTGATACAGGTTAGGGCCTAAAATCCTAATCTCCTGTCACCATTACAGTCACCAGACTGGTGTAATTACTACCTTCATACAGGTTAGGGACTAAAATCCTAATCTCTTGTGATCTGAACAGTCACCAGACTGGTGTACGTACTACCTTGGTACAGGTAAGGGACGAAAATCCTAATCTCCTGTGATCTGACCAGTCACCAGACTGGTGTACGTCATACTTTGATACAGGTTAGGGCCTAAAATCCTAATCTCCTGTCACCATTACAGTCACCAGACTGGTGTCATTACTACCTTGATACAGGTTAGGGACTAAAATCCTAATCTCTTGCGATCTGAACAGTCACCAGACTCGTGTACGTACTACCTTGATACAGGTTAGGGACGAAAATCCTAATCTCCTGTGATCTGCCCAGTCACCAGACTGGTGTACGTCATACCTTGATACAGGTTAGGGCCTAAAATCCTAATCTCCTGTCACCATTACAGTCACCAGACTGGTGTAATTACCGTGTTTCCCCGAAAGTAAGACCCTGTCTTACATTTTTTTGGGGGCCAAAAGTGGCCCCCGGTCTTACTTTCGGGGGGGGTCTTACATTGGGTGCCCCAGCAGTGTGGCCTACAGGCCCCCTCCTGCTGGGACACTGCGGGAGCGGGTCGCACGTCACGTGCGCCCGCTCATTACATATGCACTGCATCCCCCTGTCAATCAGCGACAGGGGGAGCAGTGCATTATACGGTATATATGGGCCCCCTCCTGCTGGCACACTACCCCCCTGTTCTGACGCCCCCACCGCTGCTGCTGCTGCAGACATCTTACCCTCCAGGGTCTTCTTACAGCAGCCAGCGCGTCCGTCCTCTGTCCTCGGCTGTCTCCCGGATCATGTGACCGGCCGGTCGCAGTCGCGATGACGTCATGCGCTGCGACGGGTCACATGATGCAGTGCATATGTAATGAGCGGGCGCACGTAACGTGCGACCCGCTCCCGCTCACCCCCCCTCCGCTAGGGGCCTTACATTGGCCCCCCCGGTTGTAAGGCATTATAATCGGGGGAGGCCTTACATTACAAGGCCCCCCCTTTACCCCTAGGCGGCCTTACAATCGGGGGGGCCTTACTTTCGGGGAAACACGGTACTACCTTCATACAGGTTAGGGACTAAAATCCTAATCTCTTGTGATCTGAATAGTCACCAGACTGGTGTACGTCATACCTTGACACAGGTTAGGGCCTAAAATCCTAATCTCCTGTCACCATTACAGTCACCAGACTGGTGTAATTACTACCTTCATACAGGTTACGGACTAAATACCTAATCTCCTGTCACCATTACAGTCACCAGACTGGTGTAATTACTACCTTGATACAGGTTAGGGACTTAAATCCTAATCTCTTGTGATCTGAACAGTCACCAGACTGGTGTACGTACTACCTTGATACAGGTTAGGGACAAAAATCCTAATCTCCTGTGATCTGACCAGTCACCAGACTGGTGTACGTCATACCTTGATAATGGTTAGGGACGGAAATCCTAATCTCCTGTCACCATTACAGTCACCAGACTGGTGTAATTACTACCTTGATACAGGTTAGGGACTTAAATCCTAATCTCTTGTGATCTGAACAGTCACCAGACTGGTGTACGTACTACCTTGATACAGGTTAGGGACTAAAATCCTAATCTCCTGTGATCTGACCAGTCACCAGACTGGTGTACGTCATACCTTGATACAGGTTAGGGCCTAAAATCCTAATCTCCTGTCACCATTACAGTCACCAGACTGGTGTAATTACTACCTTCATACAGGTTAGGGACTAAAATCCTAATCTCTTGTGATCTGAACAGTCACCAGACTGGTGTACGTCATACCTTGATACAGGTTAGGGCCTAAAATCCTAATCTCCTGTGACCATTACAGTCACCAGACTGGTGTAATTACTACCTTCATACAGGTTAGGAACTAAAATCCTAATCTCTTGTGATCTGCACAGTCACCAGACTGGTGTACGTCATACCTTGATACAGGTTAGGGCCTAAAATCCTAATCTCCTGTCACCATTACAGTCACCAGACTGGTGTAAATACTACCTTCATTCAGGTTACGGACTAAATACCTAATCTCCTGTGACCATTACAGTTACCAGACTAGTGTAATTACTACCTTGATACAGGTTAGGGACTTAAATCCTAATCTCTTGTGATCTGAACAGTCACCAGACTGGTGTACGTACTACCTTGATACAGGTTAGGGATGAAAATCCTAATCTCCTGTGATCTGACCAGTCACCAGACTGGTGTACGTCATACCTTGATACAGGTTAGGGCCTAATATCCTAATCTCCTGTCACCATTACAGTCACCAGACTGGTGTAATTACTACCTTGATACAGGTTAGGGACTAAAATCCTAATCTCTTGAGATCTGAACAGTCACCAGACTGGTGTACGTACTACCTTGGTACAGGGAATGGACGAAAATCCTAATCTCCTGTGATCTGACCAGTCACCAGACTGGTGTACGTCATACTTTGATACAGGTTAGTTCCTAAAATCCTAATCTCCTGTCACCATTAAAGTCACCAGACTGGTGTAATTACTACCTTGATACAGGTTAGGGACTAAAATCCTAATCTCTTGTGATCTGAACAGTCACCAGACTGGTGTACGTACTACCTTGATACAGGTTAGGGACAAAAATCCTAATCTCCTGTGATCTGACCAGTCACCAGACTGGTGTACGTCATACCTTGATACAGGTTAGGGCCTAAAATCCTAATCTCCTGTCACCATTACAGTCACCAGACTGGTGTAATTACTACCTTGATACAGGTTAGGGCCTAAAATCCTAATCTCCTGTCACCATTACAGTCACCAGACTGGTGTAATTACCGTGTTTCCCCGAAAGTAAGACCCTGTCTTACATTTTTTTGGGGGCCAAAAGTGGCCCCCGGTCTTACTTTCGGGGGGGGTCTTACATTGGGTGCCCCAGCAGTGTGGCCTACAAGCCCCTCCTGCTGGGACACTGCGGGAGCGGGTCGCACGTCACGTGCGCCCGCTCATTACATATGCACTGCATCCCCCTGTCAATCAGCGACAGGGGGAGCAGTGCATTATACGGTATATATGGGCCCCCTCCTGCTGGCACATACCCCCCTGTTCTGACGCCCCCACCGCTGCTGCTGCTGCAGACATCTTACCCTCCAGGGTCTTCTTACAGCAGCCAGCGCGTCCGTCCTCTGTCCTCGGCTGTCTCCCGGATCATGTGACCGGCCGGTCGCAGTCGCGATGACGTCATGCGCTGCGACGGGTCACATGATGCAGTGCATATGTAATGAGCGGGCGCACGTAACGTGCGACCCGCTCCCGCTCACCCCCCCTCCGCTAGGGGCCTTACATTGGCCCCCCGGTTGTAAGGCATTATAATCGGGGGAGGCCTTACATTACAAGGCCCCCCCTTTACCCCTAGGCGGCCTTACAATCGGGGGGGCCTTACTTTCGGGGAAACACGGTACTACCTTCATACAGGTTAGGGACTAAAATCCTAATCTCTTGTGATCTGAATAGTCACCAGACTGGTGTACGTCATACCTTGACACAGGTTAGGGCCTAAAATCCTAATCTCCTGTCACCATTACAGTCACCAGACTGGTGTAATTACTACCTTCATACAGGTTACGGACTAAATACCTAATCTCCTGTCACCATTACAGTCACCAGACTGGTGTAATTACTACCTTGATACAGGTTAGGGACTTAAATCCTAATCTCTTGTGATCTGAACAGTCACCAGACTGGTGTTACGTACTACCTTGATACAGGTTAGGGACAAAAATCCTAATCTCCTGTGATCTGACCAGTCACCAGACTGGTGTACGTCATACCTTGATAATGGTTAGGGACGGAAATCCTAATCTCCTGTCACCATTACAGTCACCAGACTGGTGTAATTACTACCTTGATACAGGTTAGGGACTAAAATCCTAATCTCTTGTGATCTGAACAGCCACCAGACTGGTGTATGTACTACCTTGATACAGGTTAGGGCCTAAAATCCTAATCTCCTGTGATCTGACCAGTCACCAGACTGGTGTACGTCATACCTTGATACAGGTTAGGGCCTAAAATCCTAATCTCCTGTCACCATTACAGTCACCAGACTGGTGTAATTACTACCTTCATACAGGTTAGGGACTAAAATCCTAATCTCTTGTGATCTGAACAGTCACCAGACTGGTGTACGTCATACCTTGATACAGGTTAGGGCCTAAAATCCTAATCTCCTGTGACCATTACAGTCACCAGACTGGTGTAATTACTACCTTCATACAGGTTAGGAACTAAAATCCTAATCTCTTGTGATCTGCACAGTCACCAGACTGGTGTACGTCATACCTTGATACAGGTTAGGGCCTAAAATCCTAATCTCCTGTCACCATTACAGTCACCAGACTGGTGTAAATACTACCTTCATTCAGGTTACGGACTAAATACCTAATCTCCTGTGACCATTACAGTTACCAGACTAGTGTAATTACTACCTTGATACAGGTTAGGGACTTAAATCCTAATCTCTTGTGATCTGAACAGTCACCAGACTGGTGTACGTACTACCTTGATACAGGTTAGGGATGAAAATCCTAATCTCCTGTGATCTGACCAGTCACCAGACTGGTGTACGTCATACCTTGATACAGGTTAGGGCCTAATATCCTAATCTCCTGTCACCATTACAGTCACCAGACTGGTGTAATTACTACCTTGATACAGGTTAGGGACTAAAATCCTAATCTCTTGAGATCTGAACAGTCACCAGACTGGTGTACGTACTACCTTGGTACAGGGAATGGACGAAAATCCTAATCTCCTGTGATCTGACCAGTCACCAGACTGGTGTACGTCATACTTTGATACAGGTTAGTTCCTAAAATCCTAATCTCCTGTCACCATTAAAGTCACCAGACTGGTGTAATTACTACCTTGATACAGGTTAGGGACTAAAATCCTAATCTCTTGTGATCTGAACAGTCACCAGACTGGTGTACGTACTACCTTGATACAGGTTAGGGACAAAAATCCTAATCTCCTGTGATCTGACCAGTCACCAGACTGGTGTACGTCATACCTTGATACAGGTTAGGGCCTAAAATCCTAATCTCCTGTCACCATTACAGTCACCAGACTGGTGTAATTACTACCTTGATACAGGTTAGGGCCTAAAATCCTAATCTCCTGTCACCATTACAGTCACCAGACTGGTGTAATTACCGTGTTTCCCCGAAAGTAAGACCCTGTCTTACATTTTTTTGGGGGCCAAAAGTGGCCCCCGGTCTTACTTTCGGGGGGGGTCTTACATTGGGTGCCCCAGCAGTGTGGCCTACAGGCCCCCTCCTGCTGGGACACTGCGGGAGCGGGTCGCACGTCACGTGCGCCCGCTCATTACATATGCACTGCATCCCCCTGTCAATCAGCGACAGGGGGAGCAGTGCATTATACGGTATATATGGGCCCCCTCCTGCTGGCACACTACCCCCCTGTTCTGACGCCCCCACCGCTGCTGCTGCTGCAGACATCTTACCCTCCAGGGTCTTCTTACAGCAGCCAGCGCGTCCGTCCTCTGTCCTCGGCTGTCTCCCGGATCATGTGACCGGCCGGTCGCAGTCGCGATGACGTCATGCGCTGCGACGGGTCACATGATGCAGTGCATATGTAATGAGCGGGCGCACGTAACGTGCGACCCGCTCCCGCTCACCCCCCCTCCGCTAGGGGCCTTACATTGGCCCCCCCCGGTTGTAAGGCATTATAATCGGGGGAGGCCTTACATTACAAGGCCCCCCCTTTACCCCTAGGCGGCCTTACAATCGGGGGGGCCTTACTTTCGGGGAAACACGGTACTACCTTCATACAGGTTAGGGACTAAAATCCTAATCTCTTGTGATCTGAATAGTCACCAGACTGGTGTACGTCATACCTTGACACAGGTTAGGGCCTAAAATCCTAATCTCCTGTCACCATTACAGTCACCAGACTGGTGTAATTACTACCTTCATACAGGTTACGGATTAAATACCTAATCTCCTGTCACCATTACAGTCACCAGACTGGTGTAATTACTACCTTGATACAGGTTAGGGACTTAAATCCTAATCTCTTGTGATCTGAACAGTCACCAGACTGGTGTACGTACTACCTTGATACAGGTTAGGGACAAAAATCCTAATCTCCTGTGATCTGACCAGTCACCAGACTGGTGTACGTCGTACCTTGATAATGGTTAGGGACGGAAATCCTAATCTCCTGTCACCATTACAGTCACCAGACTGGTGTAATTACTACCTTGATACAGGTTAGGGACTAAAATCCTAATCTCTTGTGATCTGAACAGCCACCAGACTGGTGTATGTACTACCTTGATACAGGTTAGGGCCTAAAATCCTAATCTCCTGTGATCTGACCAGTCACCAGACTGGTGTACGTCATACCTTGATACAGGTTAGGGCCTAAAATCCTAATCTCCTGTCACCATTACAGTCACCAGACTGGTGTAATTACTACCTTCATACAGGTTAGGGACTAAAATCCTAATCTCTTGTGATCTGAACAGTCACCAGACTGGTGTACGTCATACCTTGATACAGGTTAGGGCCTAAAATCCTAATCTCCTGTGACCATTACAGTCACTAGACTGGTGTAATTACTACCTTCATACAGGTTAGGAACTAAAATCCTAATCTCTTGTGATCTGCACAGTCACCAGACTGGTGTACGTCATTTCTTGATACAGGTTAGGGCCTAAAATCCTAATCTCCTGTCACCATTACAGTCACCAGACTGGTATAATTACTACCTTCATACAGGTTAGGGACTAAATCCTAATCTCTTGTGATCTGAACAGTCACCAGACTGGTGTACGTACTACCTTGATACAGGTTAGGGACGAAAATCCTAATCTCCTGTGATCTGACCAGTCACCAGACTGGTGTACGTCATACCTTGATACAGGTTAGGGCCTAAAATCCTAATCTCCTGTCACCATTACAGTCACCAGACTGGTGTAATTACTACCTTGATACAGGTTAGGGACTAAAATCCTAATCTCTTGTGATCTGAACAGTCACCAGACTGGTGTACGTACTACCTTGATGCAGATTATGGACGAAAATCCTAATCTCCTGTGACCATTACAGTCACCAGACTGGTGTAATTACTACCTTGATACAGGTTAGGGACTAAAATCCTAATCTCTTGTGATCTGAACAGTCACCAGACTGGTGTACGTCATACCTTGATACAGGTTAGGGCCTAAAATCTTAATCTCCTGTCACCATTACAGTCACCAGACTGGTGTAATTACTACCTTCATACAGGTTAGGGACTAAAATCCTAATCTCCTGTGATCTGACCAGTCACCAGACTAGTGTACGTCATACCTTGATACAGGTTAGGGCCTAAAATCCTAATCTCCTGTCACCATTACAGTCACCAGACTGGTGTAATTACTACCTTCATACAGGTTGGGGACTAAAATCCTAATCTCTTGTGATCTGAACAGTCACCAGACTGGTGTACGTCATACCTTGATACAGGTTAGGGCCTAAAATCCTAATCTCCTGTCACCATTACAGTCACCAGACTGGTGTAATTACTACCTTCATACAGGTTAGGGACTAAAATCCTAATCTCCTGTGATCTGACCAGTCACCAGACTGGTGTACGTCATACCTTGATACAGGTTAGGGCCTAAAATCCTAATCTCCTGTCACCATTACAGTCACCAGACTGGTGTAAATACTACCTTTATACAGGTTAGGGACTAAAATCCTAATCTCTTGTGATCTGAACAGTCACCAGACTGGTGTACGTGCTACCTTGATACAGGTTAGGGACGAAAATCATAATCTCCTGTGATCTGACCAGTCACCAGACTGGTGTACGTCATACCTTGATACAGTTTAGGGCCTAAAATCCTAATCTCCTGTCACCCATTACAGTCACCAGACTGGTGTAATTACTAACTTGATACAGGTTAAGGACTAAAATCCTAATCTCTTGAGATCTGAACAGTCACCAGACTGGTGTACGTACTACCTTGGTACAGGGAATGGACGAAAATCCTAATCTCCTGTGATCTGACCAGTCACCAGACTGGTGTACGTCATACTTTGATACAGGTTAGTTCCTAAAATCCTAATCTCCTGTCACCATTAAAGTCACCAGACTGGTGTAATTACTACCTTGATACAGGTTAGGGACTAAAATCCTAATCTCTTGTGATCTGAACAGTCACCAGACTGGTGTACGTACTACCTTGATACAGGTTAGGGACAAAAATCCTAATCTCCTGTGATCTGACCAGTCACCAGACTGGTGTACGTCATACCTTGATACAGGTTAGGGCCTAAAATCCTAATCTCCTGTCACCATTACAGTCACCAGACTGGTGTAATTACTACCTTGATACAGGTTAGGGCCTAAAATCCTAATCTCCTGTCACCATTACAGTCACCAGACTGGTGTAATTACCGTGTTTCCCCGAAAGTAAGACCCTGTCTTACATTTTTTTGGGGGCCAAAAGTGGCCCCCGGTCTTACTTTCGGGGGGGGTCTTACATTGGTTGCCCCAGCAGTGTGGCCTACAGGCCCCCTCCTGCTGGGACACTGCGGGAGCGGGTCGCACGTCACGTGCGCCCGCTCATTACATATGCACTGCATCCCCCTGTCAATCAGCGACAGGGGGAGCAGTGCATTATACGGTATATATGGGCCCCCTCCTGCTGGCACACTACCCCCTGTTCTGAGGCCCCCACCGCTGCTGCTGCTGCAGACATCTTACCCTCCAGGGTCTTCTTACAGCAGCCAGCGCGTCCGTCCTCTGTCCTCGGCTGTCTCCCGGATCATGTGACCGGCCGGTCGCAGTCGCGATGACGTCATGCGCTGCGACGGGTCACATGATGCAGTGCATATGTAATGAGCGGGCGCACGTAACGTGCGACCCGCTCCCGCTCACCCCCCCTCCGCTAGGGGCCTTACATTGGCCCCCCCGGTTGTAAGGCATTATAATCGGGGGAGGCCTTACATTACAAGGCCCCCCTTTACCCCTAGGCGGCCTTACAATCGGGGGGGCCTTACTTTCGGGGAAACACGGTACTACCTTCATACAGGTTAGGGACTAAAATCCTAATCTCTTGTGATCTGAATAGTCACCAGACTGGTGTACGTCATACCTTGACACAGGTTAGGGCCTAAAATCCTAATCTCCTGTCACCATTACAGTCACCAGACTGGTGTAATTACTACCTTCATACAGGTTACGGACTAAATACCTAATCTCCTGTCACCATTACAGTCACCAGACTGGTGTAATTACTACCTTGATACAGGTTAGGGACTTAAATCCTAATCTCTTGTGATCTGAACAGTCACCAGACTGGTGTACGTACTACCTTGATACAGGTTAGGGACAAAATCCTAATCTCCTGTGATCTGACCAGTCACCAGACTGGTGTACGTCATACCTTGATAATGGTTAGGGACGGAAATCCTAATCTCCTGTCACCATTACAGTCACCAGACTGGTGTAATTACTACCTTGATACAGGTTAGGGACTAAAATCCTAATCTCTTGTGATCTGAACAGCCACCAGACTGGTGTATGTACTACCTTGATACAGGTTAGGGCCTAAAATCCTAATCTCCTGTGATCTGACCAGTCACCAGACTGGTGTACGTCATACCTTGATACAGGTTAGGGCCTAAAATCCTAATCTCCTGTGACCATTACAGTCACTAGACTGGTGTAATTACTACCTTCATACAGGTTAGGAACTAAAATCCTAATCTCTTGTGATCTGCACAGTCACCAGACTGGTGTACGTCATTTCTTGATACAGGTTAGGGCCTAAAATCCTAATCTCCTGTCACCATTACAGTCACCAGACTGGTATAATTACTACCTTCATACAGGTTGGGACTAAAATCCTAATCTCTTGTGATCTGAACAGTCACCAGACTGGTGTACGTCATACCTTGATACAGGTTAGGGCCAAAATCCTAATCTCCTGTCACCATTACAGTCACCAGACTGGTGTAATTACTACCTTGATAAGGTTAGGACTAAAATCCTATCTCTTGTGATCTGAACAGTCACCAGACTGGTGTACGTACTACCTTATACAGGTTAGGGACGAAAATCCTAATCTCCTGTGATCTGACCAGTCACCAGACTGGTGTACGTCATACCTTGATACAGGTTAGGGCCTAAAATCCTAATCTCCTGTACCATTACAGTCACCAGACTGTGTAATTACTACCTTGATACAGGTTAGGGACTAAAATCCTAATCTCTGTGATCTGAACAGTCACCAGACTGGTGTACGTATACCTTGATACAGGTTAGGGACTAAAATCCTAATCTCTTGACACCATTACAGTCACCAGACTGTGTACTTACATACCTTGATACAGGTTAGGGACTAAAATCCTAATCTCTGTCACCATATACAGTCACCAGACTGGTGTACTTACTACCTTGATACAGGTTAGGGACTAAAAATCCTAATTGTGATCTGACAGTCACCAGACTGGTGTAACGTACTACCTTGATACAGGTTAGGGACTAAAATCCTAATCTCCTGTGATCTGACAGTCACCAGACTGGTGTACTTCATACCTTGATACAGGTTAGGGACTAAAATCCTAATCTCCTGTCACCATTACAGTCACCAGACTGGTGTAATTACTACCTTATACAGGTTAGGGACTACTAAAATCCTAATCTCTTGTGATCTGAACAGTCACCAGACTGGTGTACGTCATACCTTGATACAGGTTAGGGCCTAAAATCCTAATCTCCTGTCACCATTACAGTCACCAGACTGGTGTAATTACTACCTTCATACAGGTTAGGGACTAAAATCCTAATCTCTTGTGATCTGAACAGTCACCAGACTGGTGTACATCATACCTTGATACAGGTTAGGGCCTAAAATCCTAATCTCCTGTCACCATTACAGTCACCAGACTGGTGTAATTACTACCTTATACAGGTTAGGGACTAAAATCCTAATCTGTTGTGATCTGATTAGTCACCAGACTGGTGTACGTACTACCTTGATATAGGTTATGGACGAAAATCCTAATCTCCTTTGATCTGACCAGTCACCAGTCTGGTGTACCTCATACCTTGATACAGGTTAGGGCCTAAAATCCTAATCTCCTGTCACCATTACAGTCACCAGACTGGTGTAATTACTACCTTCATACAGGTTAGGGACTAAAATCCTAATCTCTTGTGATCTGAACAGTCACCAGACTGGTGTACGTCATACCTTGATACAGGTTAGGGCCCAAAATCCTAATCTCCTGTCACCATTACAGTCACCAGACTGGTATAATTACTACCTTCATACAGGTTAGGGACTAAAATCCTAATCTCTTGTGATCTGAACAGTCACCAGACTGGTGTACGTCATACCTTGATACAGGTTAGGGCCTAAAATCCTAATCTCCTGTCACCATTACAGTCACCAGACTGGTGTAATTACTACCTTCATACAGGTTAGGGACTAAAATCCTAATCTCTTGTGATCTGAACAGTCACCAGACTGGTGTACGTACTACCTTGATACAGGTTAGGGACTTTTATCCTAATCTCCTGTGACCTCTACAGTCACCAGACAGTTGTCGCAGTATACAGGCAAAATGCGCAAGGGCGTTGGCAAGGGCGTTGGCAAGGAACAAGGAAGTGGACGTGATGGTGGTGCAGGCAGAGGCCGAGGTCGTGTGCAAGCACTAATTTCGCAACAACAAATGGCCACATCTCCTCGCTCGCACGTTCTGTCCCAAATTCTTGGAGCCCGCAGCAGTACACCGCTGTTGAAGCAAGAGCAGTGTCAACAGGTTGTTACTTGGTAGCGGATAATGCTTCAAGTCAGATGGGCACCTCCACAAACACCATGTCTTCCACACGGTCAAGTGTCAGTAGCCGTGATACTGCACCGCACATTTCCCAACCTGATCCTCCTTCCTACCACCAGGCCGAGTACACGTCCACGGACATTACTGATCCCACACTAGGACACTCGGAAGAGCTGTTCACGTATCCATTCGCAGAATCTGGACTGTCGCCACCTCCTCTTGAAGTGGGTCATGAGGAGATGGTATGTACAGATGCCCAAATATTTGAGCAGCCACGTTCTCACGAATGGAACCTTTCCAAAGTGTCTCAACAAGGGGTGGACGATGATGAGACACAATTGCCAGGAAGTCAGGAGGAGGATCAGGGTGCGGAAGAGGAAGACGACGTGGTGGATGATCCAGTAGCTGACCCAACATGGCAGAAGGATATGCAGAGCGAGGCCAGCAGTGCACAGGGAGAGGGAGGCGTAGCATCCCAACAGGCAGTACGAAGCAGGGCCGTGTCCGCAGGCAAAAGGCAGGCAACCATTCCCCGGAACAACAACACGACTCAAGGTGCCAGTGCAAATGTTCGGTCTTCCCGAGTCTGGGAGTTTTTTAAGTTGGCTCCAGAAGACTCAAAAAAGGCAATTTGCCACACCTGCCATGCCAGTATCAGCAGGGGTACGAAAACTAGCAGCCTGACCACCACCAGCATGATCAGGCACATGTCAGCCAAGCACCCGACTTTGTGGGAAGTACAACAGAGTCGAGGAGCGGTGCTTGCTGATGTCACTGCTACGTCTTCGCCTGTTGTGCGTGCGAGCCAATCCCCTGTCCATGCTGGCCGCGAACAAGCCTCCGGCCCTGCACCTGAAGTTGCCCACGCACAAATTACACCACCATCAAGCACGTCCTTGTCCCAGCGCAGCGTTCAATTATACATTCAGCAAACATTTGAACGCAGGCGCAAATACGCTGCCAACACCCCACATGCCACAGTCCTGAATGATCACATTTCGCGACTCATAGCGCTAGAAATGTTGCCTTTCCGGCTGGTGGAGATGGAAGCATTCCGCGACCTGATGGCGGCTGCTGTCCCACGTTACTCGGTCCCCAGCCGCCACTATTTCTCCAGATGTGCCGTCCCCGCATTGCATAACCACATGTCCAACAGCATTACACGTGCCCTGAACAACGCTTTTTCAGCCAAAGTCCACCTAACCATAGACACGTGGACAAGTGCTTGTGGGCAAGGACGCTACATCTCCTTGACGGCACACTGGATTAATATTGTGGAGGCTGGGACCCAGTCTGAGCGAGGGACGGAACACGTCCTTCCCACACCAAGGATAGCAGGCCCTACCTCTGTCAGGGTTTCACCGACACTCTACAGCTCCGGAATGTCATGCTCCTCAGCCTCCTCCTCCTGCGCATCCTCATCCACTGTACCCTCCACACCAGTCCCAAGCTGGAAGCACTGCAGCACTGCTTCTGCAAAGCGGCAACAGGCTGTGCTGAAGCTAGTCTGCATAGGTGACAAACCCCACAATGCAGAAGAGGTGTGGACAGCTCTGAAACAGCAGGCAGATCACTGGCTCACACCTCTGAACCTAAAGCCAGGAAAGGTCGTGTGTGACAATGGCCGGAACCTGGTGGCAGCTTTGAGGCGAGGCCAGCTGACACATGTTCCATGCCTTGCCCATGTGCTCAACCTGGTGGTTCAGAGGTTTGTAAAGTCATACCCAGAGGTGTCTGAACTGCTGGTAAAAGTTCGCCGTCTGTCTGCACATTTTCGCAAGTCACCTGCTGCTTCAGCCGGCCTTGCCGGCTTTCAGCGCCGTTTGCGTCTTCCGGCCCACAGACTGGTGTGTGATGTCCCCACGCGTTGGAATTCAACTCTGCACATGTTGGTCAGGATATGTGAGTGTGGCACCCCATGGGTTAATGTGCCACAATAACATCACATGGGTTCTCTCCCCAACTACACACTGACAAACACTACCACCTCTGGGCAAACACTACCACCTCTGTATGAACTTTGAACTTTTTTTTTTACTTATGGACCATATATACCACGGACTGGTTGTGGTAAGAACTCTCTTGTATATATTCATCAGCCCGGAGGCAATAGACTAAACCTCCGGAAAGACTGCTTTTTGACTTTCGAACTCTTTTTCACATTTTAGTGATTTTTGTACTTTTTCATTTTAAGTTTATGTCAATATTAATTGTGTTTAATTGTTGTTTACTTGTTTTTCTACAGTCCCGGAGTACTGTATTTAACTAAGGGGGAATGTGGCACCCCATGGGTTAATGTGCCACAATAACACATCACATGGGTTCTCTCCCCCACTACACACTGACAAACACTACCACCTCTGGGCAATAGGGGGAGCACCACCTGCTCCCTTATATACTCTTGCCCATGAGGGAGAGCTCAGTTCAGCTCGGAGCAGGGCTGAGAAGAGGACACAGAGCAGAGTTAGCTCAATGCAGACCTAGCAAGGGTCAGAGGAACAGGAGAATTACAGACAGAGGAACACTACTGGGAGCTGGAGTGACACCATCACTTGCCCCAGAAGTACGCACAGAGACGGACACCGGGTCCGGTACTGTTTCTGGCACCCACAGCACAGTGAATCCAGGAACAGTGGGATCACTAGATGCCCCCTAGTACCAGAGCGAAGCAACACGGAGGGGTCAGCACAGCATAGAGGACTCAAGTTGCCTAGCCAAGTGGTACCAGCAGCATACAGAGAGACGTGAGGAATCCCAGCAGCTTAGCTAGAAGCAGCAGCTCAGGACACACAGTGCAGCACAAGGAAGCCGACGACCTGGACAGGGTGTGGGAAGAGAGCTCAGCCCCATTACAGACTCCGTGGACTATAATCTGCAATAATATCAGCAGTAAAGCCTTGGAAAACAGCTTTGGAGTCTGTGTATTGATTGCGACCTTTGCTCCAGATTCAGCACAGAGACAATTCCTCCCTACAGATCCAGCCTGTAAGCTCTGCAGCATCAGGAGAGGAAGAGAATTGCAGTGTCTACCAAATGTGAGTGTGTGTCCTCCAACCCCTCTTCCACCATCTATAATCCCAATAGACTTTCACCCTTACTGCCCCGGGGGATACAGTTCCCCCCACTGGAACTATACCATCTCCGCTGCCCTCACATCACCCCCGGAGGTTCTGCAGCAGCGGCGGCCCCCATCACTGGCCGCACCAAGTGGGTGGCGTCACCCGTGACATCTCCCTTGTAAATAATTCCCCCCTTTTATTGTGAGGGCCCAGGGACACGGTCCGGACCAAGCCACCCGTGACATCCCCAGTACCGTCCGGTCCGGTACCGACTACCCCAGTCCCGCCTGGGGCTCCACAACCTGGCGTCACAAACAGGATCTACCCGGTCCAAAAGAATTGGACCCAGTGCGCCATCTGAACTGTATATTTGAAAATCCGCCATTGGCGCGAACCCAGCCTCCTCCCCTGGTGCTGACGACATCCGGCGGGGAAGGAGATCCCTGCTGCACCCTGGAACCTCCCAGAGACATCCGGACGGAAGCGGAAGACGGAGGGCGCATATTAACTAAGGGGGCCCAAGATGTCGCAGGCCGATGCACAAGACGGCGGCGGAGTAGCCGATGGAGCTGCAGCGCCGGGTCAGCCAGTAGCGTCTGGCGGTGCAGCGGCGCAAGGAACAGCATCCATAATGCCATTCCTGATGCCGCATACTCCGGGGGCAATGTGGCTGCCCCAATACTCCAGTGAGCCTAATACTTTAACTGACTTTATGCAAAAGATTAAAGAGTATTATGTGATGTATCCCCTCACTGAAGCCCAGCGTGTAGGAATGATAATGGGACAGTTAACGGGCAATGCACGGCGTGAGGTGGCGTCCTGGCTGGACACAGATAAGGACACTGTAGAACATCTAGCAGCCAGACTGAAAGTAACGTTTGAATCTGCTGTTGATACCCGGGCTAAGATGAGGTTCTTTGCATGCCACCAGAAACCTAAACAGAGTGCCAGAGACTTTGCCCTGAACCTGCAGGAAGCACTCAGAGCCCTTAAGCTGTCAGAACCTGCTTTAGCCTCGGGAGCTGATAAAATGCTATTTGACCAATTCATAGAGGGCCTCCATTCCCCTTCCCATCGAGGACAGTTAAGCATCGTACTGCTGCAGAACCCTGACATGACATTTACTGAGCTGAAGGATAGAGCTATCCGTCTGCAGCAGCTGGAAGAGCCAAGAGAACTAACATCTGTGCTTGACACTGCAGCAGCACCTCAGCAGGCGGCAGCGCCAGCGACATCTGCTATGTCAACGACTGCTGCTGAGGCTGGGGAATATATCTCAAATGCAGCCATCAACCAAAAGCTAGATGCCCTGACAGACACTGTGATCTCCATGGCCAAGGTCATCAAGGAACTGCGAGAGTCAAAACCTGCACCCAAGATCGAGTTGGCGACCAGCAGAGAGGATGTTCCGTGGATGAGGCCCAGAAGATACCCAGCAGCAAGAGGACGACCCAGCGATCGCTACCAACCAGATGGACAGCTTATTTGCCGCCGTTGCCAGAAATCAGGCCATTTTGCTCGAGAGTGTCCTTTAAACGACGATTCCCTGGGCTGGCGGGCCGCTCCCCAGGAATGAACGATCAAGGCCCCTCAGCCTGGTATGACAAATTCGTGGGAGGAAAGCCGGTGATCCCTATTGTGTTGAATGGCATTCCCTTCAGTGCCTTGCTGGATACCGGATCCCAAATAACATCCATCCCACATGTTCTATACAAAAGGTACTGGGCTGATTCAGACATTACTAATGCGCCAGATGACTTTAATTTTGATATATGGGCTGGTAATGGATTGATAATACCAAAGGTTGGATTTAGAGAGATGAATATTCAGTTTGGGAAGGTAGAATTGCAGAAACAGGGTATTATAATCGTAGATGTCGACCGGCGAGGCCGTGAACCCGTGATGGTGGTGGGAATGAATGTCATTGAGAAATGTTTTTCCGAAGTGTTAAGTGTTTTGCAGCAAATCGCCGAGACTGCCGGAACAGGACAACAGAGGCTTCTGCACAAAGAGATCAAAGCCCTGATGTTGAAGCAGCAGGTAGAAATCTCCGGAGGTGAGATCGGCAGTGTAAGAGTAAGTGACCCAATACCCATCGTAATTCCTCCCAAAACTGAAATGTTGGTATGGTGTAGAGCCGCAATAGGCATCAAGGGGCAAGACTATCAAGCCCTGGTAGAACCCGTGTACTCAGACAGTAGACCGACCATACTCACTGCTAGGGGAGTGGTTGACGTACACAGGGGAAGAGTGCCATTACGCCTATTGAACTGCGGAGAAGATGAGGTCACATTACCAAAGTATGCTACCATGGCTAAGTTGTATACGGTTGATAACAACAACATCACCGCCGCCGAGCCCTTGAACCCGTCATGTCAGGCGGATGACAATGGCTCAGAGGAGAAGCTGGAGGATTGGTGCCAAAAGTTGCATGTAGGTACCAGTTCTACACCTCCCCATCACAAGCATGGAGTATACCGGGTAGTGAAAGAATATGAGCAGATATTCAGCATACACCCATTAGACTTTGGGCAGATCAAAGGGGTAGAGCACACTATACCCACAGGTAACCATCAACCTATAAAAGAGAGGTATAGACCCTTACCACCAGCTCACTACCAAACCACCAAAGACATGCTCAGAGAAATGAAATCTGCGGGGGTAATAAGAGACAGTTGTAGCCCCTGGGCAGCACCTCTAGTGTTAGTTAAAAAGAAGGATGGGACCATGAGAATGTGCGTAGATTACCGGCAGATTAATCGCATCACACATAAGGACGCATACACATTACCTAGGATTGAGGAGTCATTAGCTGCATTAAAATCTGCTAACTACTTTTCCACCCTTGATCTGACTAGTGGGTACTGGCAGGTTCCTGTGGCCGAGGCCGACAAGGAGAAGACAGCGTTTACTACGCCGATGGGCCTCTGTGAGTTCAATTGTATGCCGTTCGGACTCTGCAACGCACCCGGGACCTTGCAACGTCTGATGGAGAGCTGCCTAGGACACAAGAACTTTGAAACTGTCCTCCTGTACCTAGATGACATCATAGTATACTCGAAGACGTACAAGCAACATCTACAAGACCTGGCAGAAGTGTTCGAAGCTTTATCGAAATATGGCATGAAAATCAAGCCATCCAAGTGTCACCTTCTCAAACCAAAGGTACAGTACCTGGGACATGTCGTGAGTTCAGAGGGAGTAGCACCGGATCCTGATAAAGTCACAGCAATAAGGGATTGGCCAAGACCTACGAACGTGAAAGAAGTGAGGCAATTCCTGGGCCTGGTGGGCTATTATAGAAGATTTATCCGAGGATTCACGAAGCTAGCAGCTCCTCTGCAAGACATTCTGGTAGGACGATCAAAGAAGACTTCAAACTGTAATTCCCTGGCATGGTGGGATGAGGAAAGAGAAGATTCCTTCAATAAGCTAAAAAGTGCGCTGACGGGAGAAGAGATCCTGGCATACCCTGATTACCATCAACCATTCATTCTTTACATGGATGCCAGCAACGTGGGACTGGGAACAGTATTGTCGCAGAAGCAAGGAGGCAAAGAAAGAGTTATTGCCTTTGCAAGCAGGAAGCTCCGGCCTACAGAACGAAATCCCGAGAACTACAGCTCCTTCAAGCTAGAGCTACTGGCAGTAGTTTGGGCTGTGACTGAATGCTTTAAACATTACTTGGCAGGTGCAGAATTTACCATCTACACGGATAACAACCCGTTGACCCACCTGGACACAGCCAAATTAGGTGCTTTGGAGCAGCGATGGATAGCCCGGCTATCTAACTACAACTTTGTCATCAAATATCGGGCAGGCCGCAAGAATGGGAACGCAGATGCCTTATCCCGAATGCCGCACCTGAAAGACGTGGAAGAGGAACCGGAAGAGTTGGAAGAGATTGAACTACCGGCCTTTCATCGTTCAAAGGTACAAGATTATCAGCCCGGCGCCTACCAAAGAAAGCAGGAAATAAATCTTAACCCGTTAAGACACTACGAATGGGCCGAAACCCAAGATACTGATCCAGCCGTGAAGCTAGTGAAAGAACTGCTTACGCAACAACATGCACACCCTGATCAGAATGCCCCAGCCGAGACCATACAGCTCTGGAAAGAGAAAGGCAAGTTGTTTATGAATCAAGGGAAGCTCTGTAGACGATTTACCAATCCCAAGACGCATGAACTGGTCTGGCAGATTATCGTGCCCAAGCGAGCCACTCCAATGGTCTTAGAAGCTTATCATGACAACGCAGGTCATTTCGGATGGAAGAAGTTATAAGCAATCCTGAGAGACAGATTTTATTGGGTTGGCATGAGAAGATCCATTGAACTATGGTGCAGCAGATGTGCCGCATGCAACCTCAGAAGGAAAGACCTACAGAAAGCTCCACTTCAGCCAATAGTAACCAAGCAGCCACTTGAGCTAGTCGCATTAGATCACGTCAAGATGTCACCAAGCCGGTCAGGCTACGTCTATGCCTTAACCATCGTGGACCATTACTCACGCTTCTTAGTGGTGGTACCAGTCAAAGACTTGACAGCGAAGACTGCAGCAAAAGCATTCCAGACGCATTTCTGTAGACCACATGGTTACCCAGAACAAGTCCTTGCAGACCAAGGTCCAGCTTTTGAATCAGAACTATTCAAGGAATTCTGCAATATGTACGGTTGCAAGAAGATTTGCACAACAACGTATCATCCCCAAACAAATGGTCTATGCGAGAAAATGAATCATATTGTAATCGAACTGTTAAAGACCTTACCAGAGTCAGAAAGAAACCAGTGGCCAGATAAATTACCTGATTTGGTAGACTTATACAACCATGTCCCTGTGGGTTCTACAAACTGCACTCCAGCTTACCTTATGCGCGCAAGACCCGGTAAATTACCAATTGATCTAGAAATGGGAATTGAAAAACCAGATACAGAAGTAGAAGAAACAGATTGGGATACCAAACGTCAGAAGCAGTATCAACAAGTGCAAGAATGTGTAGAGAGAAACCTACAACAAGCAAGAGCAAGACAAGAGAAGACCTTTAACAAGCATGCTCAAGCAATGCCATTAAAAGAAGGTGATCTAGTTCTCAAGAGAAAGAGATGTACAAACAAACTGGATAATCAGTGGGAAACCATCCCATACACAGTCTTACCAATCTAACCTAGACAATGTTAAAACCTGTTTGATAAGTAAAGATGAAGGAAGAACTTCAGCAGTCGTATCTCGTGATCAACTAAAATTGTGTCCTGAAACCCTGAAGACACCTGAAGTCATAGAACCCGTACAGGTCCAACCTATCCAAGAAAAAGAAGAAGAAGTATTCCACACGGTAATAGGAGATTTTCCTAAAACATGGCCAAATTACCATGGAGCAGTTGTCGTACCAATGATTGCATTCCCTTCAATGGTGGACCCAAAACCAGAACCTGTGTTACCAGAACCTGTGTTACCAGAACCCGTGTTACCTGAAGAAGACCCAAGACTTGAAGAACTGGAAGAACTGGAAGTAGAATCCGAAGAGGAAGAACAAATTCCTGGTCCCAGCGAACTTGCCAGTCCTGCAGTCAGACCTCCATCTGCCATGACACCAAGCACCCCAAATAGGTACACGTCTACTCACACTTTCAGACTAACTCCACCAACATTGCGCAGATCAGAGCGTAGTACGCAAGGGCAGCTACCAGCTAGGTACAAAGAGTAAGATGCAGAATTAAATATGTAATGTAAATATGTTTGTTTAAATGTAAAGTAAACGTAAATTGAGCCAGTAGACTGTGTCCAAGAGGGTGGAGGAACTGGATTGACCCCCATGTACATTAAGTTAGGAAAAGAAAGTGCCTGGGGGTGGTGTAGCAAATTCAGGCCTCCTAAGCAGAAACGCCCGTGGACAAATGTATATAGTTATTGCAACGTTAAAAAGCCCAGTACCTACAGAGACTATCCTGTATGAACTTTGAACTTTTATTTACTTATGGACCATATATACCACGGACTGGTTGTGGTAAGAACTCTCTTGTATATATTCATCAGCCCGGAGGCAATAGACTAAACCTCCGGAAAGACTGCTTTTTGACTTTCGAACTCTTTTTCACATTTTAGTGATTTTTGTACTTTTTCATTTTAAGTTTGTCAATATTAATTGTGTTTAATTGTTGTTTACTTGTTTTTCTACAGTCCCGGAGTACTGTATTTAACTAAGGGGGAATGTGGCACCCCATGGGTTAATGTGCCACAATAACATCACATGGGTTCTCTCCCCCACTACACACTGACAAACACTACCACCTCTGGGCAATAGGGGGAGCACCACCTGCTCCCTTATATACTCTTGCCCATGAGGGAGAGCTCAGTTCAGCTCGGAGCAGGGCTGAGAAGAGGACACAGAGCAGAGTTAGCACAGTGCAGACCTAGCAAGAGTCAGAGGAACAGGAGAATTACAGACAGAGGAACACTACTGGGAGCTGGAGTGACACCATCACTTGCCCCAGAAGTACGCACAGAGACGGACACCGGATCCGGTACTGTGTCTGGCACCCACAGCACAGTGAATCCAGGAACAGTGGGATCACTAGATGCCCCCTAGTACCAGAGCGAAGCAACACGGAGGGGTCAGCACAGCATAGAGGACTCAAGTTGCCTAGCCAAGTGGTACCAGCAGCATACAGAGAGACGTGAGGAATCCCAGCAGCTTAGCTAGAAGCAGCAGCTCAGGAAACACACACAGTGCAGCACAAGGAAGCCGACGACTCGGACAGGGTGTGGGAAGAGAGCTCAGCCCCATTACAGACTCCGTGGACTATAATCTGCAATAATATCAGCAGTAAAGCCTTGAAAAACAGCTTTGGAGTCTGTGTATTGATTGCGACCTTTGCTCCAGATTCAGCACAGAGACAATTCCTCCCTACAGATCCAGCCTGTCAGCTCTGCAGCATCAGGAGAGGAAGAGAATTGCAGTGTCTACCAAACGTGAGTGTGTGTCCTCCAACCCCTCTTCCACCATCTATAACCCCAAAAGACTTTCACCCTTACTGCCCCAGGGGATACAGTTCCCCCCACTGGAACTATACCATCTCCGCTGCCCTCACATCACCCCCGGAGGTTCTGCAGCAGCGGCGGCCCCCATTACTGGCCGCACCAAGTGGGTGGCGTCACCCGTGACATCTCCCTTGTAAATAATTCCCCCCTTTTATTGTGAGGGCCCAGGGACACGGTCCGGACCAAGCCACCCGTGACATCCCCAGTACCGTCCGGTCCGGTACCGAGTACCCCAGTCCCGCCTGGGGCTCCACATGAGCAGAAAAGGGCAGTTGTGGACTACTTGCATCACCTAAGCCGTCGGGAAATGGGTCAAACTCCACACATAACACCTGAGGAGTGGAGATGGATGTCGGACCTATGTACCGTCCTCCAAAACTTTGAGTACTCCACCAAGATGGTAAGCGGCGATAACACCATTATTAGCGTCACCATACCACTACTCTGCCTTCTAAAACGGTCTCTGCTGAAAATCAAAGAGAATGCATTGCAGGCCGAGTGCGATGACTTGGAGCAAGAAACAGTAGTGGGTGTGGGTGAAAACACACAGCCCAGCCTCATCTCATCACAACGTGCAGTGGAGGACTATGACGAGGAGGAGGAGGATGAAGACATGGAGCAACTCTCTGGCCAAATTGAGGATATGACATGCACACCTTTCATATCCTCGATTCAGCGTGGCTGGCCAGAGGACAGGGGAGATGAGGAGGAGGAGGAGGAGGACAGCATGTTCAGTCATCGTGTTGGTCTGGATACTGAAGTGATGGCTGTTAAGAGTCTGGCGCACATGGCTGACTTTATGGTAAGCTGCCTGGCTCGTGACGCTCGCGTTCAGAACATCTTGGCCGACAATCAGTACTGGTTGGCAACACTGTTAGACCCACGCTACAAGGAGAACTTTATGTCTCTCATTCCTGAGGCGGAGAGGTCAGCCAAAATGCAGCAGTTCCACAGGGCCATAGTCACGGAAGTAGTCAAATTATTCCCCTCACAAAACGCTAGCGGCAAAGGTGAGGATTCGGTGGACAACCAAGGCGTACGGCCGAGAGGGGCACAAGTCCAATCCGCCAGAGGTAGGGGAACTGTCTTTACGATGTGGGACAGTTTTCTCAGCCCCTCACGTTCCACAGCCCTTGAGGTGCGGGGTAGTGCCACCAGAAATGCTAAGTTTGGCCAGATGCTGACGGAGTACCTTGCAGATCGAACAACTGTACTGCAAGATTCCTCTGTGCCTTTCAATTATTGGGTCTCCAAGCTGGACACGTGGCATGAATTGGCTCTCTACGCCTTGGAAGTCCTGGCCTGCCCTGCCGCTAGCGTTTTATCAGAGCGTGTTTTCAGTGCTGCAGGTGGAATCATCACTGATAAATGCTGACAGGCTGACTCTGATCAAGATGAACAAGGGTTGGATTGGGCCAGACTTCACCACACCACCAGCAAATGACAACTGAATTAAAATTTTGTTATGTGAATTTGCCATGTACCTCCATTCACCCATGGGTACACACTTCAGGACTTTGGCTAATCGCTGGACTGCTCCTCCTTCTCCTCATGTGAGACCATGATGACCGTTACAATAGTTAGGCTGTTGTTTGAGGTATACCCGCAGTGGTAAATTTTTTCGCCCATTCTTTTAGAATGGGCATTACAACGACAGGAGACCCGCTCCTTTTCAATGGGTAAAATGTTTTGAGGCCCTCCTGCACGTCTCTATCCAGGGACAATGAGGAGCCTCCCAATTTTTGGCTGCCCTGGTCAAAGGGCTATAAAACAATACACCCAGTTCTTTTTAACAGGCCCTCCTTCACGTCTCTATCCAGGGACAATGAGGAGCCTCCCAATTTTTGGCTGCCCTGGCCAAAGGCCTATACTACAATACACCCACTTGAGTGTTACAGGCCCTACTACATGTCTGTATGCATGGGTCATTGTTGAACCTCCCAATTTTTGGCTGCCCTGGCCAAAGGGCTATACTACAATACACCCAGTTCTTGTTTACAGGCCCTGCTGCATGTCTCTATCCAGGGACAATGAGGAGCCTCCCAATTTTTGGCTGCCCTGACCAAAGGGCTATACTACAATACACCCAGTTCTTGTTTACAGGCCCTCCTGCACTTCTCTATCCAGGGACAATGAGGAGCCTCCCAATTTTTGGCTGCCCTGGCCAAAGGCCTATACTACAATACACCCACTTGAGGGTTACAGGCCCTACTACATGTCTGTATGCATGGGTCATTGTTGAACCTCCCAATTTTTGGCTGCCCTGACCAAAGGGCTATACTACAATACACCCACTTGAGGGTTACAGGCCCTACTACATGTCTGTATGCATGGGTCATTGTTGAACCTCCCAATTTTTGGCTGCCCTGGCCAAAGGGCTATACTACAATACACCCAGTTCTTGTTTACAGGTCCTCCTGCATGTCTCTATCCAGGGACAATGAGGAGCCTCCCAATTTTTGGCTGCCCTGACCAAAGGGCTATACTACAATACACCCAGTTCTTGTTTACATGCCCTCCTGCATGTCTCTATCCAGAGATAATGAGGAGCCTCCCAATTTTTGGCTGCCCTGGCCAAAGGCCTATACTACAATACACCCACTTGAGGTTACAGGCCCTACTACATGTCTGTATGCATGGGTCATTGTTGAACCTCCCAATTTTTGGCTGCCCTGGCCAAAGGGCTATACTACAATACACCCAGTTCTTGTTTACAGGCCCTCCTGCACGTCTCTATCCAGGGACAATGAGGAGCCTCCCAATTTTGGCTGCCCTGACCAAAGGCTATACTACAATACACCCAGTTCTTGTTTACAGGCCCTCCTGCACGTCTCTATCCAGGACAATGAGGAGCCTCCCAATTTTTGGCTGCCCTGGCCAAAGGCCTATACTACAATACACCCACTTGAGGGTTACAGGCCCTACTACATGTCTGTATGCATGGGTCATTGTTGAACCTCCCAATTTTTGGCTGCCCTGGCCAAAGGGCTATACTACAATACACCCAGTTCTTGTTTACAGGCCCTCCTGCATGTCTGTATCCAGGGGCATTGGTGAACCTCCCAATTTTGGACTGCCCTGGCAAAGGAAGATACTACAATAGGCCCAGTTCCTCAAAATGGGCACATTATTTCAAGACAGGGCTTCATGTTCGTCTCTTCTCAGGTTATCGGAGTGCCGCACAATGTTTTCACATAAAATCTTTCACGTATTCACAAAAAGTAACATACACCAGCTGAATCTCACTATTGGGTATGTGCCCTTAACATTTCCACCCTAAATATTCATTTTGGTGTCATTTTGGAAGGTTTTCTGGAGACTCCGTAAAATTGGCGTGAAACTCGGACAACATTGTTCACAGCTGTGACTTTTGAGTGAGAAATGCTTCCAGGGGTCTTCACCATGGTGTTGCCATGTCATTTGAGCACTCTTCTGAGACTTTGTGACATTTTTAGGGTTTTTCAATGCTGCCCGCAGTAATTTCATAAAAATACTCGTGTCTCCCTTAGGATAACATTGGGCTCGGTACTCGGGCCGAGTACGCGAGTATCTCGGGATGCTCGGCCCGAGCTTCGAGCACCCGAGCATTTTAGTACTCGCTCATCACTAATAAGGATAGATAACTTCAAGGTCATTAAGATGCAAAATCCATTGAAGTACAATTCATTAGAAAAGGAAAATGGTGCCTATAAAGTCAAAAACAAATATAATTACTCTGATGTAATCATATCACCTAAATCCTATAATAGAAAAGACCTACCACAATATTATTAGTCCAAGTGTAATTGAAATAAATGCCGTATGAAGGTCAGTAGTGTCTGTAAATAGAAGAATAGATTCCAAGTATAGAGCTAAATGAATAGAATTCAAGATCCCTGCTCTGCTGTCTATAGATACCCTTTGTAAATAAGAATAGTAAATGCTAAGGGCAGAGTCCTGTAGAGTCTGTAGCTAGCATGCTGTAGTACCTAAGGATAACAAAAGCGAACAAGTTAAGTGGTGAGCTTGAAGATGTGTGGCTATAGCTACGTGCTCATACTTACCACAATAGATTGCACAGTGTTCAAGACTGCAGTGTCCACTGCTGGGTTCAGGCGTGTGCGGAGGTCTAATTACACCAGTGGGCATATAACATGAAGTAAGCGGAATGTTAGTATTGTATTTACCAACCACGGTGCATGTAAACAAATGTGCGTGTACTATGAAGTGGTGATCCCAGAAGTGGCGGGAGCCAGGGGCGTAACTACAATAGGTGCAGGGGTTGCGATCGCACCCGGGCCCTGGAGCCTAGGGGGGCCCCAAATGTCCCCTTGGCCTATAGAAAAAGACTAATACTATTAAAGATTTGCAATAATTTGGGGCCCCGTTGGAGCCTTTGCATTGGGGCCCCTGGGCCTGAATTTACGCCACTGGTGGGAGCCACACTTACCGCTCATCAGGGCCTGAATGGCCTGACTTCTTTGAAGGGACTGGTGGCTGGTGGTAAGCAGGGGGGGCCCAGGCCATGGATTCCAGGGGGTGGGCCATTTACCTCAATAAGGGCCAGGTCCACCCACTCACCCACCATCTTCATTATATCTAAACCTCTCCCCCCGAAAGCACAGGCGTGCCGCCAGGGACTCAGGAGAACGGCGCTATTACAGACGACTGCAGAGGCAAACAAGAAGTTGGCTGAGGAGTCAACAGTGTGTGAAAGCTGAGGCTAGGCAAGTACCATGGAATGCCGGCACCGGGGGGCCCACTCGCCATCTGGGACACTGTACGCATCGCTTCCTGGATGGTGTCCCCTGCCCTGCTTCCTCCCTCCTAACCTGTTTAAACAATATAGAACATCTGAGTACTATGCAATTAAAACTTTGTTTTTATTAGAGAAAACTCTAAAAGCAGTCGGCAGTAGTAAAATAAAAAAGAAGGGGAGTAGCATGCAGTACATACCAAATACGGTTTTGCAGAAACAATACAAAGTTGTTTTACATCACCAGGTACACGGTTCATATAAGAGATGATGTAAATTTACAGGTTCCTATTATAATCACAGTTCCCATTACAGGTTCCTATTATAATCACAGTTCCCAAATCACTACCACAATATGAACATAAGAAGCCTGATGCAAACATAGACAACCATCTAATAAAATCAAATGTCCAATAACTATCATTTCATTTAACATCAATATATATCCAAAACCATCCGTGTTACCTCACCTGAGGTACACCGATGATACATGAAACTGAACCAATTTTTCATACAAAATTCATTTATATTTTTACTCATATAAAAAATTTGTTTATTCAGGTACCATTTACAAGCTACCGTATATATTAGTAAAATTATTCCATAAAAGAATATAATATGTGGGTTCACTGTGCCATTATACTTTAACACCAGCCATGGAAATATCAAGAGCTATATGCACATTATGAGTTTCAATTAAATCAATAAAGTTAATAACGTTTTTACCAATAATCCTCCACTATGTGCTTTTATTAAACTTTCAGATAAGGTACTAAAACCTTTGTAATAGCACTCCTAGGTGTTTCCACCACACAACCCCAACCTATAATTATTAGGATTGCTGCTCAGGACGCCTTGAGGAAGATGGTAATTTGAAACGTGCGGTAGCGTGGGTGTCACTCTGCAGCACAGCGTGGACTAATCTGAGACAAAGAGAGATATAGGTAAGCGGTGCAGCAGCAATCCTAATAACTATAGGTTGGGGGCTGTGTGGTGGAAACACAAGACATTGCCGCGGCAAGAGTGGTGACAGATTTCGCTACTTTAAAAACAATTTAGGGAGAAACATAAGAGCGATGCAAGGAACCTCATGATTCAAGAAAGACATATGGTCGGAGGGTATTAGGGGTGCCATTCGAAAGAAATGCTTGCACAGTGTGTGGTGAAATGGATTGTCAACATGAATACCCTGACCCCCAAACGGATTGAATCAATCATTATCATTGGCGTCATTTTTATAATCTGATCAGTGCATTCTGCTGAAGGATTGATTTTATTTCCCCTTTTTCTTTTGTATTGTCCCGTCACTGGTGTTTGGGAACTTTGTTTTTATACATTTCTATCCCATTATGAATCCTTGGGGTTCTTGATCGACTTTATCCCCTTTTCTGGAATTCTTCCATTTATAATCTGTATGAAAATCAACTTTTACATCTGGAGATATATATACAGTGACTTGTGAAAGTATTTGACTCCCTTGAACTTTTCAACCTTTTGTCACATTTCAGGCTTCAAACATAAAGATATAAATTCTAATTTTTTTGTGAAGAATCAACAAGTGGGACACAATCGTGATGTGGAACGAAATTTATTGGACATTTTAAATTTTTAACAAATAAAAAGCAGAAAAGTGGGGCGTGCAATATTATTCAGCCCCTTAACTTTCAGTGCAGCAAACTCACTCCAGACGTTCAGTGAGGATCTCTGAATGATCCAATGTTGTTCTAAATGACTGGTAATAATAAATAGAATCCACCTGTGTGTAATCAAGTCTCCGTATAAATGCACCTGCTCTGTGATAGTCTCAGGGGTCTGTTTCAAGTGCAAAGTGCATCGTGAAGACCAAGGAACACACCAGGCAGGTCCGAGATACTGTTGTGGCGAAGTTTAAAGCTGGATTTGAATACAAAAAGGTTTCCCAAGTTTTAAACATCTCCAGGAGCACTGTGCAAGCGATCATATTGAAATGGAAGGAGTATCAGACGACTGCAAATTCACCAAGACCCAGCCGTCCCTCTAAACTTTCATCTCAAACAAGGAGAAGATTGATCAGAGATGTAGCCAAAAGGCCCATGATCACTCTGGAAGAACTGAAGAGATCTACAGCGGAGGTGGGAGAGTCTGTCCATAGGACAACAATCAGTCATACACTGCACAAATCTGGCTTTTATGGAAGAGTGGCAAGAAGAAAGCCATTTCTCAAAGATATCCATAAAAAGTCTCATTTGAAGTTTGCCACAAGCCACCTGGGAGACACCCCAAACATGTGGAATAAGGTGCTCTGGTCAGATGAAACCAAAATCAAACTTTTTGGCCACAATGCAAAATGATATGTTTGGCGTAAAAGCAACACAGCTCATCACCCTCAAAACACCATCCCCACTGTCAAACATGGTGGTGGCAGCATCATGCTTTGGGCCTGCTTTTCTTCAGCAGGGAAAGGGAAGATGGTTAAAATTGATGGGAAAATGGACGAAGCCAAATACAGGACCATTCTGGAAGAAAACCTGTTGAGTCTGCAAAAGACCTGAGACTGGGACGGAGATTTATCTTCCAACAAAACAATGATTCCAAACATAAAGCAAAATCTACAATGGAATGATTCAAAAATAAACATATCCACGTTTTAGAATGGCCAAGTCACAGTCCAGACCTGAATCCAATCGAGAATATGTGGGAAGAGCTGAAAACTGCTGTTCACAAACACTCTCCATCCAACCTCACTGAGCTCGAGTTGTTTTGCAAGGAAGAATGGGCAAGAATTTCAGTGTCTCGATGTGCAAAACTGATAGAGACATACCCCAAGCAACTTGCAGCTGTAATCGCAGCATAAGGTGGCGCTACAAAGTATTAGCTCAAGGGGGCCGAATAATATTGCACACCCCACTTTTCAGGTTTTTATTTGTTAAAAAAGTTTAAAATATTCAATAAATTTCGTTCCACTTCATGATTGTGTCTCACTTGTTGATTCTTCTAAAAAAAAAATGAGAATTTATATCTTTAGGTTTGAAGCCTGAAATGTGGCAAAAGGTTGAAAGGTTCAAGGGGGCCGAATACTTTCACAAGTCACTGTGTGTATATATATATATATATATATATATATATATATATATATATATATATATATATATATATATATATATATATTATAATAAAACCCTAAGGCTACTCTACTTCCGTCAGGATGTAACGGTATGCTACATCACATCTTGGCTGAAGTAGCCTCTACACCCACTGTGGGTGTTCTAATATGGCCGCCCGTACACATACACACATATACGCACACACACACATACACACACACACCTCCATGCACTGTCCGCTATACTTACCACCTGCCCTGCGTCTTCCACGCCGCCGCCTGGATCCTCAGTCCTCCGTTCTGCCGACATGTCGCCATATTGGATCCAGTCCTACGGAGGCGGCGACATGTCGGCGTAACGGAGGATTGAGGATCCAGGCGGCGGCGGGGAAGACGCAGGGCCGGTGATAAGTATACCGTACAGTGCATAGAGGTGTGTGTATATGTGTGTGCGTGTGTCCACACAGCGCTGACCACGGAGCCGCCGCACAGCGCTGACCACGGAGCCGCCGCACAGCGCTGACCATGGAGCCGCCGCACAGCGCTGACCACCGAGCCACCGCACAGAGCTGACAACGGAGCCGCCGCACAGCGCCGACCACCGAGCCGCGACACTGTGCTGACCACCGAGCTGCCGCACTGTGCTGACCACCGAGCCGCTGTCCTCTGCTAACCATCGAGCCTCCGTCCTGCGCTGACCACCGAGCCTCCGTCCTGCACTGACCACTCTGCCTCCGTCCTGCGCTGACCACCGAGCCACTGCACAGCGCTGACCACCGAGCCACCGCACAGCGCTGACCACTCTGCCCACCGCACTGCGCTGACCACTCTGCCCACCACACTGCCGTGACCACTCTGCCCACCGCACTGCGCTGACCACTCAGCCCACCGCACTGCACTGACCACTCTGCCCACCGCACTGCGCTGACCACTCTGCCCACCGCACTGCGCTGACTACTCTGCCCACCGCACTCACTGCTAACCACTGAGCCACCGTACAGTGATAAACACTGAGCCACCATACAGTGCTAAACACTGAGTGACCATACTTTGCTAAACACTGAGCCACCACGCAGTGCTAACCACTGTGCCACCGCGCAGTGCTAACCACTGAGCCACCGTATACTCTGCTAACCACTGAGCCCCTGTATACTCTGCTAACCACTGAGCTGCCGTACAGTGCTCCATCCTCCCTCACCCCGCCGCTTTGTCCTCCATTCTCCTCCCACCGCTTTGTGCTCTGTCCTCCCCCTGCCTGTGCCGTTCCATCCTCCTCCACCGCTTCCTCCTCCTCTCCGCCACTCCATCCTCCATCCTCCCTCTGCCTGTGCTGCTCCGTCCTCCCCCACCCCACCGCTTTGTCCTCTGTCCTCCTCCCCCCCGCCGCTCTGTGCTCCATCCTCCCCCTGCCGCTCCGTCCTCCCCCACCCCACCACTTCCTCCCCCTTCTTTTGTCCGCCTCCCCTCCGACACTCCATCCTCTGTCCTCCCCCTGCCTCTGCTGCTCCGGCCTACCCCACCCCGCCGCTTTGTCCTCCATCCTCCTCTCCCCCGCCTGCTTTGTACTCCGTCCTCCCCCTGCCGCTCCATCCTCCCCCTGCCTGTGCTGCTCCGGCTTCCCCCACCCCACCACTTCGTCCTCCATCCTCCTCTCCCCCACGGCTCTGTGCTCCTGCCTCCCCTGCCGCTTCATCCCCCCCTGCCTGTGCCGCCTCATCCTCCCCCACCCCGCCGCTACCTCCTCTGTCCTCTATCCTCCTCCCCCCTGCTGCTCTGTCCTCCCTCCTCCCCACTGCCACGCTGTCCTTCCCCCACCGCTCCTTCTTCAAAGTTCCTCCCAATTCAGCCCTCACCACCTTCCCCATGCAATCTCTATTTCTATATTCTAGAATACCCGATATGTTAGAATCGGGCCACCATCTAGTATATATATACTGTATATATATATATATACACGAGTCAATATGTTTTCCCAGGTTTTGGGGGCAAAAGTAGGGGGGTCGGCTTATACACGGGTCGGCTTATACACGAGCATATACGGTATATATAAAACAGAAAAAAAACTGAAAAAAACTGAAAAAAACTGCACAGCACTCAAAGACATAGTGTGAACTGGTGCCAGCAGGGACGCTGGATCAAACAACCAGAAAAAACTTTCTCTGCAGCACTCAGCTACTACCAATAACAAGCGGTATATGAGGAAAAAATTAAAAACTTACTTTTTTTCAAAAAACTCAATATTCTTATTGCTTTATTTTCTGAGGTTCTTGGTACATACATTGGCCAATGTCTGTTTGCTCATCAACCACGACACGGTGACCCCAGATCTGATAAGTCCTAATCTGACATCCCTGTCCTCCTTATCCTCCTTGTCCCACTTCTAAGTGGGTGGACACCATCTCAACCTCAGACCAGCTGTGGGCGATGAGGGTGCTAAGTGCAGACATGGAGCCAGCAACTCCACATATTAAGCATAAATAGAAAAAAACTGCACAGCACTGAAAGACATAGTGTGAACTGGTGCCAGCAGGGACACTGGATCAAACAACCCCAAAAAATTTTTTCCGGTTATATATATATATATATATATATATATATATATATATATATATATATATTTATACATATATATGAACAAAATGAACTGCAGCACTCCTTCCTAATAGTTATAGCCTTTATTTGGCCAGCAGGCAAGACCGCAACGTTTCAGTCGTTTCCTCTGGCAATTATATATATATATATATATATATATATATCTATTATATAATCGCGAATCGGAAAAGCGCCCCTTCACGCGCACTTTCCGATGTCGTCATGTGGATACGAATTTAACATTGGGCGCGAAGCGCCCAATGCTGCGCGAGCAATGGCCGCGAGGCCATTGCGAGTCGCTGGCCCAGGGCGAGCAATGGCCGCGAAGCGGCCATTGCGAGCCGCTGGCCCAAAATCCATCCACAGCCCCGGCTACAACCTTAGCGATTTACCGCTCAGGTAGCGCGAGCAATGGCCGCGAGGCCATTGCGAGTCGCTGCCTGAGCCGCAATTCGCTCCCCGGGGACCATGGAGCCGAGGCGGCATTGCCGCCTCCGCTCCCCGCTACACACAATTCGCCACCCCCCCCCCCATGTCCGCACAGCCCGCCCCCATCAATGTCCCCACAGCCGACCCCCATGTCCGCACAGCCGACCCCCATGTCCGCACAGCCCACCCCCAGCAATGTCCGCACAGCTCACCCCCATGTCCGCACAGCCCGCCCACATCAATGTCCGCACAGCCCACCCCCCTGTCCGCACAGCCGACCCCCATGCCCGCACAGCCGACCCCCATGCCCGCACAGCCGACCCCCATGCCCGCACAGCCGACCCCCATGCCCGCACAGCCCACCCCCATGTCTGCACAGCCCGCCCCCATCAATGTCCACACAGCCCACCCCCATGTCCGCACAGCCGACCCCCATGCCCGCACAGCCCACCCCCATGTCCGCACAGCCCACCCCCATGTCCGCACAGCCCACCCCCATGTCCGCACAGCCCGCCCACATCAATGTCCGCACAGCCCACCCCCCTGTCCGCACAGCCGACCCCCATGCCCGCACAGCCGACCCCCATGCCCGCACAGCCGACCCCCATGCCCGCACAGCCCACCCCCATGCCCGCACAGCCGACCCCCATGCCCGCACAGCCGACCCCCATGCCCGCACAGCCGACCCCCATGCCCGCACAGCCCACCCCCATGCCCGCACAGCCCACCCCCATGCCCGCACAGCCGACCCCCATCAATGTCCGAAAAAAAACCCATGTCCGCACAGCCGACCCCCACTAATGTCCACACAGCCCCCCCCATGTCCGCACATACTTACATGTCTTCTTAGTCATCTGATCGTCCGTCCGGCCAGGCGTCCTCTTCGTCCGGCCAGGCGTCCTCTTCGTCCGGCCCCGGGGATCTTCTGTCTTCTTCCAGCTCCGACGTCCTCTTCTCTTCTCATTCAGGTACAATGGACGACAAATCCGCCATTGTATCTCAATGAGATATGAGCGGCTCTTCTGATTGGTCGCTGTGTACTGCCCTCAGCCAATCAGAAGAGCCCCTCATTGAGCTCGAATTCTGATTGGTCGGCGGCCAATCCGAAATCGGGCTCACTGCCCATAGACATGTATTAGCGGTGTGTCCGCGATTTTACGGCCGACAAATAGAACCAGGTGGCCGGCCATAAAATCGCCGACACACCGCTAATGTATGTCAATGGGAAAAATAGCGGACCTGAATGAGAACTGTCTCACTTAAAATAAATAATAAATTAAATAATAAATAAAATAATTTAAAAATAATTAAAAAATAATAAAAAATAATAATAAAAAAATAATAAAAAATTAAATAAAAATAATAATAAAAAAATAAAATATATGCTAATCAGCTCAGCCATTTTGGCGGACCACAATGAGAACTCTGTCTCACTTAAAATAAATAATAAATTAAATAATAAATAAAATAATTTAAAAAGAATTAAAAAATAATAAAAAATAATAATAAAAAAATAATAAAAAATTAAATAAAAATAATAATAAAAAATATAAATATATGCTAATCAGCTCAGCCCTTTTGCCGGACCACAATGAGAACTGTGTCTCACTTAAAATAAATAATAAATTAAATAATAAATAAAATAATTTAAAAAGAATTAAAAAATAATAAAAAATAATAATAAAAAAATAATAAAAAATTAAATTAAAATAATAATAAAAAAAATAAATATATGCTAATCAGCTCAGCCCTTTTGGCGGACCACAATGAGAACTGTGTCTCACTTAAAATAAATAATAAATTAAATAATAAATAAAATAATTTAAAAAGAATTAAAAAATAATAAAAAAAAATAATAAAAAAATAATAAAAAATTAAATAAAAATAATAATAAAAAAATAAATATATGCTAATCAGCTCAGCCCTTTTGGCGGACCACAATGAGAACTGTGTCTCACTTAAAATAAATAATAAATTAAATAATAAATAAAATAATTTAAAAAGAATTAAAAAATAATAAAAAATAATAATAAAAAAATAATAAAAAATTAAATAAAAATAATAATAAAAAAATAAATATATGCTAATCAGCTCAGCCCTTTTGGCGGACCACAATGAGAACTGTGTCTCACTTAAAATAAATAATAAATTAAATAATAAATAAAAGAATTTAAAAAGAATTAAAAAATAATAAAAAATAATAATAAAAAAATAATAAATTAAATAAAAATAATAATAAAAAAAATAAATATATGCTAATCAGCCCAGCCCTTTTAGCGGACCAGAAGGAGAACTGTGTCTCACTTAAAATAAATAATAAATTTTATAATAAAATTATTTAAAAATAATTAAAAAATTATAAAAAAAATAATAAAAAAAAAAATTAAAAATTATAAAATATTACAAAAAATAATAATTAAAAAAAAAATCTAATAATAATTATATTACTGCTAATAATAATGATATTAATGCTAATAATTATGCTATTAATGCTAATAATAATGCTAATAATGCTAATAATTATGCTATTAATGCTAATAATTATGCTATTAATGCTAATAATAATAAGATTAATGCTAATAATAAGCGGCCATTGCGAGCACTCAGCCCCAATAAGTATTGAACGCGCCCCAAAAAGTATTGGACCCCCCCCAAAAGTATTGGACCCCCCACCCAAAAGTATTAGACCCCCCAAAAAAAGTATTGCACCCCAAAAAAAGTATGTGACCCCCCCAAAAAAAGTATGTGACCCCCAAAAAAAAGTATGTGACCCCCCCAAAAAAGTATGTGACCCCCCCAAAAAAAGTATGTGACCCCCCCAAAAAAGTATGTGACCCCCCCAAAAAAAGTATGTGACCCCCCCAAAAAAGTATGTGACCCCCCCAAAAAAAGTATGTGACCCCAAAAAAAGTATGTGACCCCCCCAAAAAAGTATGTGACCCCCCAAAAAAAGTATGTGACCCCCCAAAAAAAGTATGTGACCCCCCCAAAAAAGTATGTGACCCCCAAAAAAGTATGTGACCCCCCCAAAAAAGTATGTGACCCCCCCAAAAAAGTATGTGACCCCCCAAAAAAAGTATGTGACCCCCAAAAAAGTATGTGACCCCCCAAAAAAAGTATGTGACCCCCCAAAAAAAGTATGTGACCCCCAAAAAAGTATGTGACCCCCCCCAAAAAAGTATGTGACCCCCCCCAAAAAAGTATGTGACCCCCCCAAAAAAGTATGGGACTCCCCAAAAACTATTCACACCCCCCCGAAAAGTCCTCACACCAGCTATAACTACTATAATCAAATTAATGCACATTCTAGAATCCCGATGCATTTGCATCGGGCTCACAGCTAGTATATATATATATATATGCAACACAAAAAATGGAGCAGCACTTCTTCTTAATAAGGAGGGTGCAAATTTAGCCCAGAGTGGGGTTCAATCACTCATTTATACAGACCAAATGAAACAAGGACTGCAGCACTCCTTCCAGATGTATCTCGCCTTTATTGGCCTTCAGGCAATAGGTGCAACGTTTCAGTCACTAAGGGCCTCGTCACACACACAGATATCTGTGCAGATATTGTTTGCAGATCTCTGGTTGCAGTGAAATCATGGACACATTATTCATTTGTACACAGCCACAAAATGGAACAATGTGTCCATGATTTCACTGCAACCAGAGATCTGCGAACAATCTCTGCACAGAAATCTGTGTGTGTGACGTGGCCCTAAGACCTTCTTTTTGGCTGGAAGAAGGCCTTAGTGACTGAAACGTCGCACCTATTGCCTGAAGGCCAATAATGGCGAGATGCATCTGGAAAGAGTGCTGCAGTCCTTGTTTCATATGGTATATATATACGGAATATGGAATATATGGAATATATGCCATCAGGCATGTATTCTTATTTGTTAATAAATTATGTGGCTAAAATGTATGAATTGTAAATTAAATGATTGTATACACTGTTTTGTCAGCATATGAGTCTATAACTTTTGTACTGCTTCTATTTCTCCTACTGTGTGACTATCTGCTGTGCGCGCAACCACACTGGCTTGACTACTCCTCTGTTTGCTCTGGCGTCAGCCGAATGGACTGCGGCATGCTTGGAAGGTATGGTGCACGGTTTACTATGTGCACCTAGGGTTTCCGGGATGTGAGTGCGAGACTAATGGCCATGCTCGCCGCACGATAGCAGATGCAGTGAATCACCATGATTGGTTTTTTTTTACTGAACGTGTCCATATAAAGAGCCTCTTGTGGGTTAAGCCAGTGTACTGGAAAAAAACACGGTCTCCTGATGAAATTTATCAATGTAAGTGAAACGTATGTCGGGCTATTCTACGTGTCTGTTTGCAGACTACACCATGAAGGTCCATCTTTTTGACAGTTGACATACAATGTTTGACTCATCTGGTTACATTTTCAGGTAGACTATATCTATATAATTGCTGGTACTATTACCAACCTAATAATTTCTATTGTGATTCTTGATGCACCCATTTCTATGTGGGATAACTTTGCATATGATACATGTACACATTTTAGCACTTTAACTTTAATCCATAGATGGTTGTTTATGTGTGCCACAGGCTTCTAATGTTCATGTCTTGGTTGTGATTTGGGAGCTGTGATTATAATAGGAACCTGTAAGTTTACTATGTCATCCCTTATATGTACCGTATACCTGGTGATGTAAAACTACTTTATATTGTTTCCGCAAAACCTGTATTTGGTGTGTACTGCATGCTCCTCCCCTTCTTTTTCTATTTTACTACTGCCTAGTGCTTTTAGAGTTTTTTCTAATAAAAATAACATTTAATTGTATGGTACTCAGTTGTTCAGTATTGTGTAAATTATGTTTTTGAGTATGTCTTGCTCAGTATCATTCTCATAGGACTACCTAGTCTTAATGCCACACTGGATATTGTTTATAATCTCCCTCCTAACCTGTGCGGCAGGTGCTGAGAGCAGCATCTGAATGTAATGAGCCCGCCGGCAGCAGAGCGCTATCTCCTGCACCATGTCTGCGGGTATAGTCTGTACCTATGGTACAGGAGATAGAGACCTGCTGCCAGCTCACTACAGTCGGATGCTGAGCACATCGCCTGCTGTCACACAGCACAGGTTAGGAGGGAGAGCAGGGGATACAGGCACAGATAGGGGGAGGAGAAAGGCACAGAGAGGGGGAGACAGGCACAGAGAGGGTAGACACAGCGCACAGAGGGGAGACCGCACACAGGGGGGATTCACAGCGCACAGGGGGAGACAAGCACAGAGAGGGGAGATAAAGGTCCAGGAAATTGGACCAAAACATTTTGTGTCGCATCTAATTTCTGTCACGCAATGAGGAGTCACACAAAATCAGAATTTTGTTGACTGCCAAGTCTTTATTCTTCAGGCATATATTCATGGGCATGGAACCAATGGTGCAAAAGTGGTATGAAGACAGAGACCTTTATTATTTTGCCACTCACCAAAATTGGAAACTGTTACATTGAAATTTTACATACTACACATTTACTTCTTTATTATAATTTTTTTCTCTATTTAGACAATTATTGATATCTTCAAGAATATTGCTAAGACCAACATCTGTGATTTTATTGCTGGAATACTGGCATTTTTAGTATGTGTAGCAGTAAAAGAAGTCAATGAAAAATTCAAGCATAAGCTTCCTGTGCCGATTCCTATAGAAATTATTGTGGTAAGTATCAGTTACTTTCAACGCAGTTGTCAGTAATTGGATATTTTATGGTTGAATCAAGGTTTATAAGGAAACATATATAAGCAAACAATTAAATGTGCAATATTGTGCTTACATATTCTGAAAAACTAATACAGATCACTGATTACCAATGTTTCAACAACTAGAAGTAGAGTATATAAATAGTGAAAGGAGAACCTTTAATTGTGAAGTTTATGGTCTGTCCCGGACACCTAGTGTATGTGTAGACTCCAAACACGGATTTCTCAGGGAATTCCGTGTTCCCTTTTGGGTTTGGCCACCCAGATAAAGCATGTTGAAATGCTGCGGTGCAGCCAATCAGCACGCTTTACTGGTGCAAATTGGGGACTAAAGCAAAACAAGTATATTTACCAATGTCTGCACTGTTGTCACTGCTTCCGGTTCTTCTCATTAAACCTAATGCATATTCCACTGCTTTTCCTGCCCACCATCTGTGACAGTGGCTGTGATTGGTTGCAGTCAGACTGCGCCCACACTCTCTGTGCTGGTGTCTGTGACTTTTTGCCCTCACACTAGTGTAAAAATAAATAAATAATTGAAAAAAAATGGCATGGGGTCCCCAGTATTTTTATACCCGGTGAAGAGAGGAAATAAAGGTAAGAGCATAGAGACTGCAGACCACAGCCATGTGCTTTATCTTGGCATGGTAGAAAAACAATGGGGACCCACATGCCTTTTTTTTTAAATTATTTAACAATAAATATATATTTAAAAAGTGACAGAGACCTCCCCCAATTTTGATACCCAGCAAAGATAAAACACATGGTTGGGGGCTGATATTCTCAGCCTGGGAATGCCATTGTTATTTATATAATAAGTAAATATATAAAGCCATTGTTATGTAGAGGCCCTGAGCACCTTCCGCTGGGCTGGAGCAACTCAGGTAATTGCTAACTGCTGCTGGTAACACATAAGCCCCTCAGTGGCAGTTGTTGTACGCCTTCCAGATACAAGACAGAAGTCAATATAGAAGTAAAAGCTGGGCGGCACTCACCATAATTCAATAATCCTTCATTCAAACAACATATGGAGACTATAGATTCAGCGGGGAGAGGGAGTGAGGATCAGCGGACGACGGCTGCCATTTCCTGGGGCTGTACTGCTTCAATGGGTCCGTTGAAGGGATACAGGCCCACGAAACGGCAGCCGTCTTCCGCTGATCCTCACTCCCTCTCCCCGCTGAATCTATAGTCTCCATATGTTGTTTGAATATATAAAGTCACCTAAACACCACTGTGAGTAATAAAAGACACATGACAATGAAGCAATATTTGTAAGCATTAAGGAGTAGTTGATACAATCCCTTAGAGAAAAACATTCTCAAAGTAAGGAAGTTGTAGAAAACCATTGCACTCTGCTTTCTTCAGCAGTCTAAGGCTACATTAACACTATGCATTTTTGTCTCCTCCGTTCTGCGGCGTTTTTTGCTGCAAAACAGCAGCTGTTCTCCAAAAAGCAGAAAAAAGGATCATCTATTTCTGATACATTTTTTGCTGCATTTTGGTATGATACATTTTTATGGTCATTTTACAATGGCTCTTATGGGACAAACAGATCAGAAAAATGCAACAGAAACTAGGGGCCACTTTACACACACCAACTTATCTGTCCAACTTCTGAACAACTTACTGGTTGCAGTGAAATCATGGACATATTGTTCCGTTTTGTGGCTGTGTACAAATGGAACAATGTGTCCATGATTTCACTGCAACCAGTAAGTTGTTCAGAAGTTGGACAGATAAGTTGGTGTGTGTAAAGTGGCCATAACATGCTCATTCGTAAAAATGAGCACTCCTAAAGTAAAAAAATGGATCACTTTAAAAGCACACAGTCTGAAAGGCAAAAAACAAAAGCCCATTGACTTGGCTGGGAATTAATTTGAGTGATCCATTTTATGCAGTGCACTGCAAAAAAAAGCTAAACACAAAAATGGATGGAAAAAATGCACAGAGGGAATATAGCCTAATAGGGAATGAATAGAGTTGTGGTTGGGCATGTAACTAGCCACACTATTTTGTAATGGTAATAAATTTCCTGATCTCCCAATCAGTGCAGGTCCCAACAATGGAACATCCATTGATCAGCAAGTACTATATCACCAATGCCATGGATTAGTGATAAAAGGATTTTTCAGTTAAAACAAGTTAACTGCAAAAAGAACTTAAAGTAAAAAACGAAAATAAAGCCGAAATCACTTTGGTGTGATTATAGTTATAAAGTCCTAACTATGTCTATTTCCTTCCAATCTAATGTTTAAGAACAGAGAAATCACTAGGAATTAAAGATTTAATGAATATATTCTATCATTTTAGACAATAGTAGCTACAGGAATTTCTTATGGAGTAAATTTTGAAAAGAAGTATGGAGCTGGAATTGTGAAGAGCATCCCTAGTGGGTAAGTCTATATATTATCCTTATTATTGACAGTAACTTGAATGGATAATATACATTTATTCTGATCATTATAATTCATATTATTTATCAGTAGCACCAACAGGGAAGGACTTTTCCTTCATCATCATGGATCACCTCCAATTGGCAGGAACATGGGCTTAAAATCAGTAGGCCAGTGTGCAACCTTTAGACCAAGGATGCATAACCATTTCCGCTCTGAGGCCTTGATTGCCAGATTGAATAAATACCAAAAGGCTGAAATAAAACTTAAGGGGTATTACCACCTAAGACATTTCTGATATACTGTATCATAAGTATATACTACCGTTCAAAAGTTTGTGGTCATCTAGACAATTTTGTATTTCTATGAAAACTCATACTTTTATTTATCAAATGAGTTGCAAAATGAATAGAAAATATAGTCCAGATAGTCCAGACATTGACAAGGTTAGAAATAATGATTTTTATTTGAAATAATAATTTTATCCTTCAAACTTTGCTTTCGTCAGAGAATGCTCCCTTAGCAGCAATTACAGCATTGAAGACCTTTGGCAATCTAGGTGTTAATTTGCTGAGGTAAACTTGAGAGATTTCACCCATGCTTCCTGAAGCCCATCCCACAAGTTGGATTGGCTTGATGGGCACTTTTTACGTACCATACGGTCAAGCTGCTCCCACTACAGCTCAATGGAGTTGAGATCTGGTGACAGCGCTGGCCACTCCATTACAGATAGAATACCAGCTGCCTGCTTCTTCCCTAAATAGTTTAGGCATAATTTGGAGGTGTGCTCTTGGTCATTATCCTGTTGTAGGATGAAATTGGCTCCAATCATGTGCTGTCCACAGGGTATGGCATGAAGTTGCAAAATGGAGTGATAGCCTTCCTTATTCAAAATCCCTTTTACCTAGTACACATCTCCCATTTTACCAGCACCTAGCAACCCCAGACCATCACATTACGTCCATCATGCTTGACAGATGGCATCAGGCACTCTTCCAGCATCTTTTCAGTTGTTCCACATCTCACAAATGTTCTTCTGTGTGATCCAAACAACTCAAACTTTGATTCGTCTGCCATAAAACGTTTTTCCAATCTACCTCTGTCCAATATCTGTGTTCTTTTGCCCATATTAATCTTTTCCTTTTATTAACCAGTCTCAGATATGGCTTTTTCTTTGCCACTGTGCCCTGAAGGCCAGCATCCCGGAGTCGCTTCTTCACTGTAGAAGTTGACCCTGGCATTTTGCAGGTACTATTTAATGAAGCTGCCAGTTGAGGAGCTGTGAGGCATCGATTTCTCAAACTAGAGACTCTAATGTACTTGTCTTGTTGCTCAGTTGTGCAGCGGGGCCTCCCACTTCTTTTTCTACTCTGGTTAGAGCCTGTTTGGGCTCTCCTCTGAAGGGAGTAGTATACACCGTTGTAGGAAATCCTCAGTTTCTTGGCAATCTCTCGCATGGAATAGCCTTCATTTCTAAGAACAAGAATAGACTGTCGCGTTTCACATGAAAGTTCTCTTTTTCTGGCCAATTTGAGAGTTTTATAGAACAAACAAATGTAATTTGTTGATTCTCAACTAACTCAAAGGAAGGGTAATTTTATTGCTTCTCTACTCAGCCAAACTGTTTTCAGTTGTGTTCACAGACTTGTTCAAGGGTTTTCTAGGGTTTTCTAAACATCCATTAGCCTTCTTACACAGTTAGCAAATACAATGTACCATTAAAACACTGGAGTGGCGGTTGTTGGAAATGGGCCTCTATACATCTATGTACTGTAGATATTGCATTAAAAGCCAGATGTTTGCAGCTAGAATAGTCATTTACCACATTAACAATGTATAGAGTGTATTTCTGATTCATTTAATGTTAGGTTCATTGCAAAAAAAAAGTACCGTACCTTTCTTTCAAAAATAAGGAAATTCCTAAATGACCCCACACTTCTGAATAGTACTGTATGCCATAAAAGTATGAGAACATGCTTGTTCTAGTTCAAAGTTTCCCATCAATTGGAGAAGTATTATTATTATTATTATTATATTATTATTATTACTACTACCTGCTGTTGGTTTCTGTGATGTGCATTCTTACAGTATATTTTATTTGAGAACTGAGGAGTTCTGATTATTTACAGAGAGAATAGAAAGGAAGACACAATTTTATCTAGTAGGGCTCAGTGTTCACAAATACAAATATTTAGAAAAATTACAAATGTATATATTTTGTAGCTTTTTTTGTGCCCTTGAAGGCCCCCTATTAATTCTGTAAAAGGTAAGAAAGAATTAACAAATCATCTGATTACTAAAAATGAGGTTAAAGAGGACCTGTCACTCCCCTAGTGCATGGCAATCTAAATGTACAATGTCAGCTGCATTCAGGGAAGGGGTCCCCCATGGCTCAAGCCCCCCTGTACCCTGAGAAATAGACTTTATAAAGTGTAAATATAGTGAGTCCGGAGGGCTTACTGAGTGATAAATCAACGCTGGCACAGAGTTTCTCCAGCCTTCTGAGTACCACCTCCTGCACCCTCAATGCCACCTCTTTTTTTTGTCTTCCCTCTTGGCCAATGGGCAGGACTGGGTCCCAGCAGCTGACATGCCTCCTGCCGGTGATGTAATCGCCAGAGCCCGCCCATCTCCAGCTTATGTACGTACAGCAGGGTGGGCTCCAGCGCTGACATCACCGGCAGGAGGCATGTCAGCTACCAGGACCCGGTCCTGCCCATTGCTTTGTCTGCATCTGCTTGAGTTCAAAAGCAGAGCAGCATTGAGCGGCCAAGAGAGGAGACACCTAAAGGAGGCATTACTGAGGGGGCCGGAGGTGGCACACAGAAGGCTTGAGGCAGGGAGGACACCAAGAACAATTACTCATCACTCAGTAAGTCCCTCCGGACTCACTGTAAGTACACTTTATAAAGTCTATTTCTCACGGTACAGGGGGTTGGAGCCATGGGGAACCCCTTCCCTGAATGCAGCTGACACACTGCATTCAGTGGTGCATTTAGATTGCCATGCATCGGGGGGTGACAGATCCTCTTTAAGAGCAGATGTCTAATTTTAGGCCTAAGTCTCTCAAAATGTACTTGTTAAAATAATAAGAATAAGAAAATGAACAGGTATATGATGACTGTATGTAATCTCTTTTAGGTTCATAAACCCCGTAGCTCCAGATGTGAGCATGTTTTCTGAAATGATAGGCTCTGCCTTTTCCATCGGAATAGTTGCATATGCTGTAGCTGTGTCTGTGGCAAAAGTCTATGGAACCAAACACAACTATCCTGTAGATGGGAACCAGGTAATTTTCTACATTTGATGAGGAGACCTATCATATAGGGGAGGTAGAGGAGATTCAACGAGGAATGTTGCAGCAGTCTTAGTGGTAGGAAAACAACTATGTAGTCCAACATTTGAATAAAATATTAAGTTTCTTAGAGTCCTGAAGCCTAAATTCCCTCATACACATTAGACTAATGTCGGCCTTATCTGCCGATATCAACAAAGGTTTCGTCGAGTCCAATTTTGGACTACAGATCCTTTTGTTATCTAAAAGATAAGAAACGACCATGTGTAACAGGGTTGTATAACTGATAGGGAATAAGGAGGCAAGATGGTAAAATGGGCACAAAGGCATTCAGGTGAGTTAGTCTGATCCTTAGACTGGGGTTCACTAACTCACCCTGTTCCCAGAGGTACCCCAGATGCCGGAAAGGTCGTCACCCTAACCCTTCACTCCTCATCAGCCCTAGGCTAACAACCCCTACCTTCACCCACAGACAAGAAAAACCCAGTAGCTGCAATGGAAGGCAATGGTAGCACAGCATGACTTCACAGCATAGGGTCAAAGTAGAAATGAACGCTATCTGCAACATCTGGAGGAGGGAAGCAAAACTACTTAAGGCTAAGGGAGTGGAGAGCTGAAACCTTAGACACTTAGACCCTTTATCTCCATATGCAGAGCCGAACAGCATAGACTAAAGGAAAAACACGCAGTTTAATCACAGCAGCAGCACTCATGGATTGCAAAGCTGTCAACACATGATAGTACCCGCCCTCCTTTGTAAGAGGTCTCTGGACTCTACACTGGACACGTCCAGAAACAGTCTAACTTTCCTGAAAGATGACCTGTGGAAGTATTACGAGTGTTTAGAACTGGAGGAAGTTCTAGCTGGAACAACACAGGGTTGCAAATGGCCAATGCCTTAAACGGACCTATGACTCCAGTAGTAGGAGCTCAATCTGCACACTTCCACCTAACATGTTTTGACAAAACCCACACAAAATCATCCACATTCAGGTCTGGACCTAAAAGTTTATTACCATTCTTGTGGTTACAGACAGAGGGTCCATTCTAAGAGGTGCAAACAGTAAAGATGTCTCCCTGTCTCTTTTCTGTAAACATTTTCACAGAATACTTAGTGGGAGTCTCCACCCCCTCCCTATCACACTTATCAGGATAACACCTGAGCCCAGAATAAGTCTAAGGTGTAGGCTGGGTTTTACCTCTATTCCCCGATAGGATTTTAACCAACTTCATTGGAGACAGAGCAGGCCTAACCAACACAACAAAGACAGTAGTACTCAAGCACTTATCCTCAAGGGATGTCAGTGGCTGAGAAATAGGTTTAGCGCGGTGTGGACAGACCCTAATAAAGTAATTAGCTTGACTACAGAAAAAACAAGACCCCCCAAACTGTTGAACTACAGATGGTCTAGTATGAGAAATCACATTCCCCAACTGTTTAGGTACATCAGGATCCACACGTGTAACCTCCATAACAGAAATGGCCACCAGGGGTAGGGATAGTTCAGGTCTCACACTCAGGCATCTGTCCACCCCAACTGCAAGTGCCATAGCAGCCTCTAGCGACTGCAGATCAGTGTACTGAGTCATGAAGTCTTGTAGCTGATCTGACAAACCCAGACAGAAGTGACTCCTGAGGGCAGGGTCATTCCACTGAGTGTCAGTGGCCCATCTCCTGAACTCAAAGCAATACTCCTCTGCCGATCGTGCTCTCTGCCTGAGCTTACATATTTTCAACTCAGCTAAGGAAATTCCATCAGGGTCACCATGCTAGAGCCACAAGAAACTCGTCCACCGACCGCACAGATAGAGAATCGGTCAACAGAGAGAAGGCCAAGGCCTGGGGATCCCCCTGGTAAAGGGTGAGTATAATCCCTAAGTGCTGTTCCTCACTCCCCAAAGAACAAGGGCAGAGCCTGAAGTATAACTTACAGGTATCCTTGAAAACAAACTTATCTTTCCCTCTCAAAAATCTGTCAAAGAGAGATATGTTGGGCTCTGGTACAGCCAGGGTGTCAGCCGCGGCCAGATACCCAACAACGTCTTGTAGCTGCTGCACCACCTGGTAGGCAGGATAGCAACCTCATCAGAGAAGTTCTGCCCCAGGTGTGCAAAAGCTTGTGTTGAAGCCATACAGCTTCAAACAAAATCGTGGGTCGCAAATAATGTCACAAGGTGGTATAACGGATAGGGAATCAGGAGGCAAGGATGGTAAGATAGACAAATGTGTTCAGGGGAACCTATTTGACCCTTAGACTTGGATTCCCTAACTCTCCCTGTTCCCAGAGGTATCACAGATAGCGGAGAGGTCTGGGTCAGCACACAGCCCTTTGCCGCCTCATCAGCCCTAGGCTAAGAGCCCCTACCTCCACCCATGGACCGCGAAAACCCAGCTGCTTCAATGGAAGACAATGTCAGCAATAACACGGCTCAGTACAGCACAACTTCATAGCATGGGGTCCAAGTAGAAATGAACTCTATATGCGACATCTGATGGAGGGAAGCAGAACTACTTAAAGCTGAGGGAGTGGAGAGCTGAAAGCTCAGACACACCCCTTCACCTCTACCTCCACATGCAGAGTGGCATAGCATAGACTAAAGGAAAAAAACTCAGTTTAATCACAGCAGCAGCAGTCATGGACTGCAAAGCAGTCAACATGTGCAACCATAAATGTCAAAGAATAAAGCTAGAGTTAATGTTTGGGATTAGCCCAGTGGGAGGAGCTAAAATGAAGGGAACATAGTCAGTGCCCTGTCAGGAGAAGAGATGCAGCCTATCATGCAGTTAGAGCACCTGAATGATGTAGGTGTCCCTGACATGAGAGGAGACCAGGACAATGGATAGTATGATCCTTCGTAAAAAGAGAGAATTGGCTAAAGGACAGAGTGATTGACTTGATACGGGTCTTAGAATAGGATGTGCAGCCGCATGGCCCTGACTTTATAACTCAGAAAGGTAACGGGCCAGGAGAACATGAGATGAAGAGAATGCCCTGGGCTGGAGTTTCAAAACATCAGAAGTAGAGAAGCCAAGTACTAGTCGTATTGACAAAATAATCCCGCTAAAAAGAAAGAAAACGGGAACCGTGGGTTGAGAATAAGGGTACCGTTACACGTCACAATATCTTTCCGATATCGCCTGCAACTTCACGGGAGCGCGCACGTTTTTGGCACTTGTCCAAGATCGCATAGGAGATGTTACATGTATCAATTGCACCTGCAAACCTCCGACGATCCCGGAAGTCGGCTTCCAAATTGCCCAGACGATGTTGCAGATCGCAGTTGCGGCGCCACAAAGAACAACCACATAAGCAATGTGGGCGTAGTTTTGACCCAGCTTAGGACGTAGGCATACCTGAGTTAGCTTAACCACGCCCAGAACACTCCGACTGGACGGCGAAAGAGTGTTACCATTGGTCAGCCATTTCAGACAACGTGGTGGCGATATGGATGCAATTGCCCATTCTACCATCTCAAAACTGTATACATGCATTTTCACCGAATTCACGAGATGCATATGTCAAAGATAGCTCCTTTACCAGGGCCATCCAATCGGCATACAATACTAGCCACCAATCACCGTAGATGGGGCGCTGTAAACACAACCCACAGGCACGCCTATGGCCTTAGTTGTGCAACCTGTGAAATCGCAAACAAGATCAAAGTTGTGTGCCGCCCCACTACGTAGGTGCCACAAAAGGGGTACTGCACCCAGAAAAGCAGTGTAGTACTCCACTGCAGTTGGGACTATGGTCACTAGATGGCACCCGGGAGCAGCACTCACACACTAGAACAGTGGGTGGGAGGGACCCCGGGAGGGAATATAGCGACCTCTAGAGGGAACCAGTGAGGAGTCAGCAGTCTGCAGAGAGTCAGTCAGGAGAGTCGGAGGAGGAGGGAGTGTGGAAGGAGCCAGGCAGCCAGCCTGAAGGAGTAAAGAGGGCCACCTCGACTGAGGGGCCCCAGAAAGCAAAGATCCCAGGAAACAGAGAAAGTAAGAGAGGGAAAGGAACTCAGAAGCAGAGTTCACTCTAAAAGTACCTTTACACACCGCTACAGAAGGTTGGAAACCACCGGGTGTCGGAGACAATTGTATCTTGTACCGTCAAAACACCGCAAGGTAGCGGCGTTTAATTCAGGTTGTTGCCACCGGTCACTGTCGACACCTGTCTTTCAGCCGTGCTCAAAAACAGGTAGGTTTAAACCCGATGGTAGCGGCGTATAATCGAGGAACAGGAAAGTATTTTCGTCACCTAGTGAACTCCCTGGGGCGTGACACACCCTCTGGGATACCACGCCCCATCAGCGATCATTGGTGGAAGCTCCTGTGTTACGATTGGTTGTCCCTGCATAGAGCAGCATATTTAAGAAGCTGACCAGTCACACTACACAATTGCAATAGCATCATGTATTAGCCAGCCTTCCTGCGCTGGCTGGCCAATCATGATGTTATTGCTTTGTCCAATCACCGTACGAGCGTCTCGTAATCCACAACTTTGGCACGCCTATGTGTTGTCCCTGCTGCCCCAGGTCCTCCCATATTGCCTTGTGGTAGCGGCGTGTAAATGAGGGAAGGTGCTCTACAGAAGGTAACCTGTAGCACCCGTCGGTGCCTCCAGGGATAGAAACAACCTACTGTGGAGCACCTTGTAGCGGCGTGTAAATGCGGTATCAGGTACCGTTAGGAACTGTTGAAACGTGCTGGTGCACGTGAGACACCCGGTGGTTTCTAACCTTCCGTAGCAGCATGTAAAGGTACCTTTAGAAGGGGATTGAGTAACAGTAGAGTTTGCCCCTAAAGGACGGAAACTGGGTACCGGAGCCCGCAATTGCGGGGCCTTTCAAGGCTCACAGAAAATCCATTAAACAGGGATATTACAAATACAGCCCTGACTCCCAAGGAACCCACAAGAAGGGAACCAGAACCGCAGTAAGTGTCTGCGGCATTCAGACAGAAAGTTAACCTGACGGGTAAAAGTGAGAGGAGACAGAACAAGAAGTAGCAGGAGGCCAGGTCATCTATAAGACATCAGGCTTCACAACACTGGGAACAGAAAAGAAGGAAAAGAAAGGAACATAAAGGAGGGTTCCATCTGCAGCTAGAAATCCCAATTGCAGCCTGGAGCATTTGCCAATGTACCACCAATAACTGCTGAAAGACTGTATTGCTAACAAAGTTTTTCAAGTAAAGTTACCCGGTGAAGTGAAGTTTTGACTCTGCTGCATCCTTCCTATATAAACTGTTGCCTTACAGCATCACTGCCTCGGCGGTCTAGTCCCGCCTGCGGGGGACTAATCCATCCAAGCCGCAATACCATCGACCACTGGAGGACTGCGGCGGCGCTGGTGAGCATCACCTGACACTGCAGGTGGCGTCACGAAGATAACTTTGTAAATAATCCCTTGTAAATAATATCCCCTTATTCAGTTGACCCACAGGGCCACGGCTTCGGGATGGCCACCCGTGACTTACCGGACTGAAGAGAGCCTGAGAGCTGAGTACCCGAGCCCTGGGTACGCGTCAGTTGCGCCGTCACACTTCACGATCATGCCAGATCTCATATGCAACATTGTACGGTTGAAGAGCATGCACAATCTCCTTGCGATGTCCTTCCTGCGATTTATTGCAGTCGCATCACCCTGTTACACGACACAATGCACGAACGATATCAACTGCAACTCACCACACCACGTGACTTTTGGTCAATGTTGCATGCAATGTAGCAACGTGTAACGGTACCCTAAGACTCTCATTATCTAGACTGCAGTACCGGGTTCATTCAGGCAGTGACAAAGGAATTCGATGAAATACAGAGATTATGTATGGAAAAGTAAAGAGACTGTGTATGAAAATGATTCGTGTTATACAGTAATCGTTTCTGAAACTCGCTTCTGAGCCTGCTATCTACTATACATAAATCCTACCAAGTTATCGTTCAGTAAAAAGTTAATTTTGAGTGATGGTCTCTTTTATTGAATTGACCAACATCTGGTCCAGAAAAGCTGAAGTCACCAACATAATGCAGCCTGCATAGTCGTATCGCCCCCATAGTACAAGTCGGCACACCCATCCAGGACCTCCATCTACATGTAATGTGCTGGAGCATAAGAGTCGATTACCTCACTGTATGTATATATACACATATTTTTTTTTTTTTTGCAACCCCTGTAAGGAATGGAGTATGCCTATTTCCTAGATCATGAAAGGTATAGACCATTCTCTTTAAATCGTAAAAGGGCTTTGCCATTTTTTAAAGCCAATGAAGGCATTCAAAGGCAGATATTATCCCCTTGAAGAAGCACTATATTTTTAGCACTATTTTCCTCCTTGTCTTTCAATACACATAGACTCCCATCAAGTATGGTGAAATTCTCACTTGCCTCTTAAGGTACCTTTACCTAAGGCAACTTTTCTAGGAAATTCACTGGCAACTTACTGGTTGCAGTAAAATCATGGAGACATTGTTCCATTTGTACACAGCAACAAGATAGAACAATGTTTCCATTATTTCACTGCAACCAGTAAGTTGCCAGTGAAATTCCTAGAAAAGTTGCCACGTGTAAAGGTACCCTTACAGCACCAGTCCTGCAGGGATTTTTGGGGGCCTCCGGCAATTTGTGACCTACTGGCAGTTACAATGTTTCATAGAGTGCGCTGGAGGTCCCAAGTCAATAGAACTGTATGGGTACCGTCACATGAGGCCATATAGGCGGTGATTTTATAGGCGGCGCAGGGGCGTGGCCTATCGCCGCCGACATGGCCTGTGCGTCGCAAAATGTAAATAGGCGATTGCGACGCCTTTGAGTGGTCGCCTGGTTTCTCACCACTGCTCTGAAAGCAGGCGAGCACTCTGGGGCGATGTGCACACATCGCCCCATGTAACAGGGGGACGGCGATCTTACAGGCGATGGGAGCCGTAGGCATGTTACAGAATTGCTGCTGGGGTTTTTGGACACCCCAGCGGTTATGGCGCCTGTAAGATCGCTGGTGCATCGCCGAAGGTATCGGCGCATCTAAACATGCGACGGCGATGCTGGCGGGGCGCCAAAAACGTGTGCGCTTCAGCCCGACGTGTGACAGTACCCTATGAGAACTTCAATATGCCTCTCATAGAGTTGTACCGAGGACTTCTGATGTAATTCAGAGTCGCAAGATAGCGCCAAAATGATGCCTAAAAAGTATGAAAATGCCACAGGTTGGGTATAACACTGGTGGCAAGGGACTTGGATTTAAAACACTACTCCAGTGCTAAAAAATACAAATCCACTGGAGCGGTGCTTTAATGAATCTGAAGTGTCTGACAAGTGTTATGTGAATCCAATGCGCCACCACCAGAAATCTTACTTTAGTGTGGCAGATTTCTGGCGTAATGAGAATCACAGCTCGTCATGAATTAAACAAGCTGTGGCATCAAGCCCAAACTGCATTCCTATCCTGATCCAACTCTGCCCAAGTGGAGCTGGGGAAACTGGTGTGAAAACACTGAGGGTACCTTTACACGCCGCTACGGCAGGATGGATGCATCCCGCTACAGGCTACAAATGTAGCTTGTAGCACCAATATAGCCCGTCGTAGCGGCGTCTGAAGACGTGACGATACAGCCGGCAACAGATACATCTGTTTACGACCTCTGCTCGAAAACAGAGAGCTACAAAGCCGATGGTAGCAAGATGCATCGGCGTGTAAAGACGTTACGGAAGGGAACTCTGGACACCCTGCGATGTAGCTGCAATGTAGCTAAGGCGTGACCCTGGCTCCGTGTTACCGCGCCCCATGTGCGATCATTGGTGGAAGCTGCTGCATGACGATTGGTAGTCGCTGCATAGGGAGGCATATTTAAGGAGCTGACGAGTCACACTACACAATCGCTCGAGCGTGCTGTATTACTCAGCCTCCTGCGTTGCCTGCCCAATCAGGATGTTATTGCTTTGTCCTATCAGCGTACGGACGGCTCGTAATCCACAATTGTGGCACGCCTATGTGCTGGCCCTGCTGCACCAGGTACGCCCATAGTAGCTGGTTATAGCGGTGTGTAAATGAGCTACAGATGGCTACTTGAGACACCCGGCGATGTATCTAGCTATAGATATCACGTAGCGTAGCGCACCTTATGGCGGCGTGTAAAGGTGATGGGTTGAGCGTTTGTAACCGTTTGAGCGTGCTCGTGCACGTGAAGTAGCGGGATGCATCCATCCTGCCGTAGCGGCGTGTAAAGGTACCCTAAGGGTACATTTACACGCGGCTACATTTCTAGGGTGGCTACAGGTAACTTACTGGTTGCAGTGAAATCATGGAGACAAGGTTCTATCTTGTCGCTGTGTACAAATGGAATAATCTCTCCATGATTTCACTGCAACCAGTAAGTTACCTGTAGCCACCCTAGAAATGTAGCCGCGTGTAAAGGTACCCTAAGGGTACCTTTACACGCGGCAACTTTTCTAGGAATTTCACTGGCAACTTACTGGTTGCAGTGAAATCATGGACACATTGTTCTATTTGTACACAGCAACAAGATAGAACAATGTGTCCATGATTTTACTGCAACCAGTACGGTAAGTTGCCAGTGAAATTCCTAGAAAAGTTGCCGCATGTAAAGGTACCCTTATAGTCACAAAAATGTCTAAAGGGACATATGCTGGTGAAAATGCTTGTATAAACTTGTATAAATCAGCGTGGTAGTAGAGAGGAATTGAAGTCTACTGAAACTTGGCCATTTATTTTTCTTGTTTTCTTTATTGACTACAAAAAAAATCCTACTAAAATGTCCCTGCTGTTAGCTTCTGCTATGTTATTCAGAAAGCAATTACTTTATATTTTTCAGTCAATAGAGTTGTACAAGGTTATTGATATGATCACAGTAGGATCTGTTTTTGTCAGAAGTGGGGAATAAACAAAAAATTCTCTCTCAGTCCAAGTACGGTTTGATTTTGTATTTATTTTTTTCCTCCATTGACCCATGCACCTGAATTGCTGTAATCTATTATGGGGACATCACACGCGTCAATGTTGCCAGCGATCTCATTGCTGGTGACATTGAAGGCTGATCGCTGGAGAGCTGTCACACAGGCAGACTCACCAGCTATCAGTACCAGCGAGAAAGCTGGTAACCATGTAAACAAGCAGGTAACTAAGCGCCATGTGGCGCTTAGTTACCCGCTGTTTACCATGATGGATACCAGCTCCCAGGGCTTGCTGAGAGGCACTGGGAGCTGGCTTCTTGCTCGTCTCCCGGTATCACACGCAGCGATGCTGCATGTCCACCAGGCGACCATCGCCAGGTTTTAGAGCAGGTTCTAAAACTTGGTGACCATCAACCAGCGATTTATCGCTGGTTGATGCGCCCTGTCACACACGTCAATATCGCTGCAACGTCATGTGTAGCAGCGATATTGCACGCGATATTGAAGCGTGTGACATCCCCATTAGAGGCAAATCGATCCGAGGAATAAAAATCAAGCATGTCCATGACCTAATTTAATATTATAGGTCCAAATGCGATCTGATGTTTTGTCGTATAGCGCTCAGATTGAAACTATGGTTTTCTGCATGAGCCCTTGGAGAACGGACAGGGAAATGCATGAATAAAACAAACTTTAACAGCACTGTTTTTTGTTTTTTGCTCTACCTGATTTCTGGTGTAAAACTGTTTGCACTAGTCTAGGATAGCAAAACAATTAACAAAAATGTTGCGACCTTTGTTGTTTTTACACTAAGCCCGGAATGCTCTGCCCACTTTTTGGAAAGATGGCAGAGCTTTGCCAGAAGGGGGTATGTGCAAATTCATCTGACTGGAATACATTCCTTGTCCTAAAGCACAGCAGCTAAAAGTTGTACCAGATTCATTAAGAAACACACACTAATTAATTTATTGCATCTTAAGATCCCATTACATGGTGTGATGTCGCTATTGATCGCTGGTGAGCTGTCACACAAGCAGACTCACCAGCGATCGGCGACCGACGAGAACGCTGGTAACCAGAGTACATATCAGGTAACTAAACATTGCACTGCGATTGGTTACCCGATGTTTACCCTGGTTGCCTGTTCCAGCGTGTACTGTACGGCACTGGGAGGTTGTTGATCGTTGGTCTCCCACTGTCACACACTGATGCTGGTTGCCCAGCGCGAGACCAACGATGTAGTAATGGTCCTGGCCATTTACCAACGATCCGTGATCAGCGAGCTGATCACTGGTCGTTGGTACATGTCACACGCAGCGGCTTCGCTATGAGGTCGCTGCAACGTCATAAAACCGATGACGTTGTAATGATATCATTAGCGATATCGTTGTGTGTAACGAGGCTTTTACTCCAGAGCACTCTTCATCAAGACTACAATTGAAAATGGCATTCTTGATGAATTAGTGCCAATGACTTTTGAAGGTTGTGGGAGAGGTTGTGTTGCCCTGGTCTTTATCAGCATGATGTTTAGATGGAGTAACAAGTGTATACTATTTTCACATATGGTAAAGTAGTAGAATGCATATTGGTCTAGTAAATACATCACTCTTTCTTCTAACAGGAATTTATTGCGTATGGAATCAGCAATATGTTCGGTGGAATTTTCTCCTGCTTCTGTGCCAGCACTGCTCTTTCACGTACTGCAATCCAGGAGGGTACTGGTGGAAAAACCCAGGTATTTTATGACGTGACCTAACCTTATTTCAGGGATGAAGGTGTCTGTGTATGTCAACCTTTGAGACTTATTTAAAACTACAATACTTGTCACAAATATACAATTGACACAGAATAGAGCAGAAAGCTTGCTTAGGTAGAGTTCTAATCAAGTGAGCGGAAATGCAGGTGATTTGCAGCACAGAGCCAGCCCAGACTGACAATCTCCACAACAACCTAGTAAAGGACAAAGGCAGTGTGTAGATAGTGACATCACCCTACTTCATAATGAAGCATTGAATAGGCTGAAATCTGCACAATAATGAGAATACTGCATAACTGAAACCCACATAACATACTCTCGTTTTACATTTGGATTTTTCTCCGCAACATGTGAATAGGATTTTGAACTTGTATTGTAAATTTGTGCAGAATCCACAAATCTGCACCATGTAAACTGGGCCTTATAATTTACAAAAAATATTAGTATGGGAAACAGTCAGCAGGTTAGTCATCCTATCCAATAATAATACTTTACACTTGATAGAATACAATTTGTTAGTACAAACCTGGATTATATTAAAAGATATAAATCATGTTCAGTCTAAAATAGTGCAATATATTTATAAAGTTACCTTTTTATGTAAAGTATAAAAGTATGTATAAAGTGCAAAATATGTGACATTTCACACTGCATAGCAAACTACCTTGAGTCCATGGAAAAACTTTTGTGGACCCACCAATCCACAGCCAGTTGCTTGAATCTTCGTGGACACACCGATCAACAGATACACTGCTGTAATCCCCACACCCTCCTGGACCATTGCACACAGTCTAAAACCATATGTGACAGTTTACACTGTTTAATGGGGTTACTCACTCACTTGTTGGTCATCAGGCAGCAGTCGTCCTTTTGCTTTCCAGCAACATAAATATTGAAGGGGTTGTGTCACAAACAATTGTACATTTTAATTAATAGATGTTAGAATAAAAATAAGTTTGACAATTGTATGTGTTAAAAAAAATGTTTCTGTCCTGAGATATTCTTATAAATGTGCCCCTGTGTAATGCATGTGTACCCCACCATGCAAGAACAGGTCTGATATAGGACATCTCCTGGGCAGGGGAGGAAGTAATTACATCATAGCCAGGGATCACTGCTGGTCAGTATTCAGACAATGATTTCAAGTTTGTTTACCTTCTCAGGAGGTATGGTAACATCCACACTGACTCCTGTCCGTGCATCCAGAGGGCCTATCTCTTAAGGGCCCATTACACACAGTGATATCAGTAACGATATCGCTGCAACGTCATAGGTTTTGTGACGTTGCAGCGACGTCGCAGTGATGTCACTGCATGTGACATGCCGCAGCGACCAGCGATGAGCTCTCTCATAACTGATCGCTGCGGAATGGCCATGACCATTTTTCGGTCGCTGGTCTGCCACTGTCACACATGCATTGGCATGTGTGACAGGGGCAACGACCAGCGATCCCCAGTCTGCACCCGAGACCCTGAACGATCATAACGACCGCCTGGTGTCAGCGCAGTACTAGGTGTTCGCTGGTGAGTCTGCCTGCCTGACAGCTCACTATCAATCACATAGAAATGTGCTAGCGATCCCGATTTTTGGTCGGGTCGCTGGCACATCATTACGTGTGACCCGGCCTTTAGGCTGGAATCACACTGTCCGTGTGTTATGCGAGGCAGTCGGACGAGTCTTGGAGCAGTCTCCTGGAATGGCCTCTCTCCCATCAGGACAGGAATTTCAGCTGCTTGTATTTCTGTGCAGCTTCACACTCCCCATCCAGAGAGAGGGAGGCCATTCAGGGTCACTGATCCCAGTCTCGTAGGAGACACTCGCATGTAAGTAGGATAGTGTTCTTCCACCCTTAGGCTCCTTTTTCACAGCACAACATTCTCCATACTGACTGCAGTCTCTCTTTCCACATGTCAAACACAGACTCCATGTTAACATCTGAGACACACCCATGGGTGGAGGCATGTGAAAAGTCAGACACACCAATTTTTCTCCGCACCCATAACTTGGATCTGAATGCATTAAAATCTTAAGATCCTGTTAAACCTGGCCACATCGCCCCTCCATCGCCTTATGTAATGGGGTGATGTCGGCGGCTCTGACAGCTCTGACAATCTGTGGCGATGTGCACACATTGCCCCATGTAAACGGCTGCCAGCGAGCTCCCATTGTCCTGCATTGCCGCTGGGGTTTTGAGAAACCCCGGCGGCGATGCCGCCTCTCAGCTCACCAGCCCATCGCCGGAGATGTCTCCCCGTGTAAATGGGGGCAACGACACTGGCGGGGCGCCAAAAACTTACGCACACCCTCCAGTCGCCGCCGAAATCTCAGGTGGTGTCGGCATGTGTAACGGGGCCTTTAGGGAATTACAGAGCGCAGAGAAACCTCTAGATTTACACCACAGAAGACAACCATCTTGTGATATATACTGGACATTTACAATGCAGCCAGTCATCACGTTACAAATGGCATAGGTATATTATAATATTGAGCCCTTTCAATAAGAACATAACTGATGCTATAACTGATGCTTGTCCACAAAACAATTACTACAATAATACTGACCCTTTATAGCTACTATAATATTGCTTTTTATGGTAGGAATATAATTTCTATAACTCTGCCTCTATGTGCAAGAATATAACTACTATAATACTGTTCCTATGTACAAGAATATAGCTACTATAATACTGCCCCTTACAAACAATAATATAACTACTATAATACTATTCCTATGTACACAAATATATTCTACCCCTCCCCTATGTACAAGAATATAACTGCTATAATACTTTTCCAAAGTACAACAAGAATATACAGTAACTATTATAATATAATACTGTTCCTATGTACAAGACTATAATCACTATAATACTGCTATTATGTACAAGAATATAACTAATATAATACTGCTCCAATGTGCAAGACTATAACTACTATAATACTGTTCCCCATGTACATAAACATAATTGCTAATAGAACTCCAAGTACAGGAAAATAACTAACGGTATTATAATAATGCAAGTACATGAATATAGTCAACATAATACAGCCTCTTATGTACCTGTACCCACTATAATACTGCCCCCTATACGCAACAAAATAACTTATTGTTTGCATTCCTCACCATTTCATAACACATATTGTCTTAAATACAGGAATATCTATGGCCACAGAAAATAAAATTTCTGATATGTAACGTAAAACAAATACTAGCACATAACATCTACTTCATGTCACATAAGAACACAAGTAAGTGATCCCATTTGCCAGCAAAATTCTGAGTTTTTTTACTCATGCCATAAAACCTGTCTTGCCAAATATGTGCATTTTAAAACCATACAAGAGCATTCCTTCTCATCTGAGAAATTAAGGAACTAAAAATATATAATAATCTATGAAGCATTACCCCAATTATTATCATTCTTATATTCAGGGCTGCCACAAGGAATTTCAGGGCTCCTCACTGGCAAAATTGTGGTCCCCCTGAGATTCCACCCCAGCTGTGCCTCCATCCCAGCTCCTACCTCCCACTATTGAAAAAATTCCACTTTTGCATCATGCCCTCACCAATCACGCAGACCACATACAAACATAGCTACCATATGAGATTTTGTTTGGCCAAAATATTTTTTAAGCCTGCCACCATGACAAGGTAGACTCTTGTGGCAGGGCCCTACTCTACTCTAACTTTTTTTTTAACACCATGGCCAAAGTGCACATTAGCACCACATAGTGATTAAAGAATACCACATGCAAGGAGAAATATGCCACACCCTGATCAGAGCATACATTATTAAGTAGTGACTAAATAATACCACATACAAGAAGAAATACTGCCACATCATGATCAGAATGCACATTACCACCACATAGTGACCGAATAATACCTTATACAAGGATAAATACCACCACACCTTGATCAGAGCATACATTACCATATAGTGACAGAAGAATACCACATACAAGGAGAAATACCTGGTCCTGGTAATATATGTCCCTCATCCAAGTATTATATATGTCCCCATCCTAGTATTATACATCTCCCTCATCCTGATATTATATATGGTCCCCATCTTGGTAGTATATATGTCCCTTATCTTTGTGGTAGATATGTCCCCCATCCTGGTATTATATATGTCCCCCATCTTGGTATTATATATGTCCCCCATTTTGGTATAATTATATTTCTCCCATCCAGCTACAATATATGTCCCCCATCCTGGTAGTGTATATGTCCCCATCCTGGTAGTATACATGTCTCCCACCCTGGTAGTATATATGTATCTTGGTAGTAGATATGTCCCTCAACTTGGTGGTAGATATGTCCTCCATCCTGGTAGTATATATGTCCTCCATACTGTTATTATGTATGTCCCCATTCTGGTATTATATATACTCCCATCCTGCTATTATATATGCCCCCCCATCCTGGCGGGGTATATGTCCCTCATCCTGGTAGTGTATATGTCCCCATCTTGCTGTAGTATACAGTATATGTCTCCATCCTTCTATAATATATATCCCCCATCTTGCTATTATATATGTCCCCCATTCTGGTAGTGTATATGCCCCCATCCTGCTATAAGCTATGTCCCCCATCCTGATAGTATAAATGTCCCCCATCCTGTTTAATATGTCTCCCATCCTAGTATTATATATGTCCCCCATCCTGGTACTACATATGTCCCCCATCCTGATATTATATATGTTCCCCATCCTGGTATTATATACCCTGTTTCCCCTAAAATAAGACAGGGGGAATATTGCATGGGAATGATGGGAATATAGTGGCTTGCATGAGGATGATGGAAAAATAAGACATCCCCTGAAAATAAGACATATATACCTTTTTGCTCCAAAAATGCACTAAGAGAGTGTCTTATTTCAGTAGAAACAGGGTATGTTCGCCATCTTGGTATTATAGATGTCCTCCATCCTGCTATAATATATGTCCCCATCCTGGTAGTGTATATGGCCCCCATCCTACTATAATATATGTCCCCCATCCTGGTTGTATATATGTCCCCCATCCTGCTGTAGTATATACAGTATGTCCTCATCCTTCTATAACATATGTCCTGGAATATATTAATATATGGAATTTATATAGGAATATATGTCCTGGTAGTATATATGTTCCTCATCCTGCTATAACATATGTCCCCCGGCCCCATCCTGCTGTTTTATATGTCTCACGTCCTGGTAGTATATATATACCCCATACTGCTATAATACATGTTTCCCATCCTGCTATTATATATGTCCCCCATCCTGGTAGTATATATGTCCCCCATCGTGGTAGTATATATGTCCCCCATCCTGCTTTTATATATGTCCCCCATCCTGGTAGTATACATATATATATATATACCCCATTCTGCTATAATATTTGCCCCCAATCCTGCTATTATATATGTCCTCATTCTGGTAGTATATACAGTGCCTACAAGTAGTATTCAACCCCCTGCAGATTTAGCTGGTTGACACATGCGGAATTAACTTGGCATTGTGACATTTGGACTGTAGATCAGCCTGGAAGTGGGAAATGCACTGCAGCCATAAAGATTTTTTGATTTTTTTTTTTTTTTTTTTTTTAAAGCGTTAAAAGTTACTTCAGAGGGTCATTTATTATTCAACCCCTCAAACCACCAGCATTCTGTTTGGTCCCCCTAAAGTATTAAGAAGTAGTTCAGGCACAAAGAACAATGAGCTTCACATGTGTGGATTAATTATCTCTTTTGCCAGCCTTTTCTATTTAAGACCCTCCCCAAACTTGTGAACAGCACTCATACATGGTCAACATGGGAAAGACAAAGGAGCATTCCAAGGCCATCAGAGACAAGATCGTGGAGGGTCACAAGGCTGGCATAGGGTACAAAACCCTTTCCAAGGAGTTGGGCCTACCTGTCTCCACTGTTGGGAGCATCATCCGGAAGTGGAAGGCTTATGGAACTACTGTTAGCCTTCCACGGCCTGGACATCCTTTGAAAGTTTCCTCCCGTGCCGAGGCCAGGCTTGTCAGAAGAGTCAAGGCTAACCCAAGGACAACAAGGAAGGAGCTCTGGGAAGATCTCATGGCAGTGGGGACATTGGTTTCAGTCAATACCATAAGTAACGTACTCCACCGCAATGGTCTCCGTTCCAGACGAGCCCGTAAGGTACCTTTACTTTCAAAGCGTCATGTCAAGGCTCGTCTACAGTTTGCTCATGATCACTTGGAGGACTCTGAGACAGACTGGTTCAAGTTTCTATGGTCTGATGAGACCAAGATCGAGATCTTTGGTGCCATCCACACACGTGACGTTTGGAGACTGGATGGCACTGCATACGACCCCAAGAATACCATCCCTACAGTCAAGCATGGTGGTGGCAGCATCATGCTGTGGGGCTGTTTCTCAGCCAAGGGGCCTGGCCATCTGGTCCGCATCCATGGGAAGATGGATAGCACGGCCTACCTGGAGATTTTGGCCAAGAACCTCCGCTTCTCCATTAAGGATCTTAAGATGGGTCATAATTTCATCTTCCAACAAGACAACGACCCAAAGCACACAGCCAAGAAAACCAAGGCCTGGTTCAAGAGGGAAAAAATCAAGATGATGGAGTGGCCTAGTCAGTCTCCTGACCTTAACCCAATTGAAAACTTGTGGAAGGAGCTCAAGATTAAAGTCCACATGAGACACCCAAAGAACCTAGATAACTTGGAGAAGATCTGCATGGAGGAGTGGACCAAGATAACTCCAGAGACCTGTGCCGGCCTGATCAGGTCTTATAAAAGAAGATTATTAGCTGTAATTGCAAACAAGGGTTATTCCACAAAATATTAAACCTAGGGGTTGAATAATAATTGACCCACACTTTTATGTTTAAAATGTATTCAAATTCAACTGAGCATCATAACTTTTTGGTTTGTAAGATTTATTCTTCTGTTAATAAATCCTACTCTCGTTTGCAGTTTGAAGGCTCTAACTTATTTGCATCTTATCAAACCACCTAAATCTGCAGGGGGTTGAATACTACTTGTAGGCACTGTATGTCCCCCATCCTGCTGTAGTATATATGTCCCCATCCTTATATAATATATGTCCCTCATCCTGCTATTATATATGTCCCCCATTCTGGTAGTATGTATGTCCTCATCCTGCTATAATCTATGTCCTCCATCCTACTGTTTAATATGTCTCCCATCCGAATATTATATATGTTCCCCATCCTGTTATTTTCCCTAAAATAAGACAGGGGGAATATTGTATGGGAATATCGGGGGCTGCAAGGGGATGATGGAGATATTGGGGGCTGCATGGGAATATAGGGGCTTGCAAGAGGATGATGGAAAAATAAGACATCCCCTGAAAATAAGACAATACTGCATTTTTTGGAGCAAAACGCTATATAAGAGAGTGTCTTATTTTTGTGGAAAAAGGGTATGTTTGCCATCTTGGTATTATATATGTCCCCCATCCTGCTGTTTAATCTGTTTCACATACTGTTATAATATACAGTTAGGGCCAGAAATATTTGGACAGTGACACAAGTTTTGTTATTTTAGCTGTTTACAAAAACATGTTCAGAAATACAATTATATATATAATATGGGCTGAAAGTGCACACTCTCAGCTGCAATATGAGAGTTTCCACATCCAAATCGGAGAAAGGGTTTAGGAATCATAGCTCTGTAATGCATAGCCTCCTCTTTTTCAAGGGACCAAAAGTAATTGGACAATGGACTCTAAGGGCTGCAATTAACTCTGAAGGCGTCTCCCTCGTTAACCTGTAATCAATGAAGTAGTTAAAAGGTCAGGGGTGGATTCCAGGTGTGTGGTTTTGCATTTGGAAGCTGTTGCTGTGACCAGACCACATGCGGTCAAAGGAACTCTCAATTGAGGTGAAGCAGAACATCCTGAGGCTAAAAAAAAAGAAAAAATCCATCAGAGAGATAGCAGACATGCTTGGAGTAGCAAAATCAACAGTTGGGTACATTCTGAGGAAAAAGGAATTGACTGGTGAGCTTGGGAAATCTAAAAGGCGTGGGCGTCCACGGATGACAACAGTGGTGGATGATCGCCGCATACTTTATTTGGTGAAGAAGAACCCGTTCACAACATCAACTGAAGTCCAGAACACTCTCAGTGAAGTAGGTGTATCTGTCTCTAAGTCAACAGTAAAGAGAAGACTCCATGACAGTAAATACAAAGGGTTCACATCTAGATGCAAACCATTCATCAATTCCAAAAATAGACAGGCCAGAGTTAAATTTGCTGAAAAACACCTCAAGAAGCCAGCTCAGTTCTGGAAAAGTATTCTATGGACAGATGAGACAAAGATCAACCTGTACCAGAATAATGGGAAGAAAAAAGTTTGGAGAAGAAAGGGAACGGCACATGATCCAAGGCACACCACATCCTCTGTAAAACATGGTGGAGGCAACGTGATGGCATGGGCATGCATGGCTTTCAATGGCACTGGGTCACTTGTGTTTATTGATGACATAACAGCAGACAAGAGTAGCCGGATGAATTCTGAAGTGTACCGGGATATACTTTCAGCCCAGATTCAGCCAAATGCTGCAAAGTTGATTGGACAGCGCTTCATAGTACAGATGGACAATGACCCCAAGCATACAGCCAAAGCTACCCAGGAGTTCATGAGTGCAAAAAAGTGGAACATTCTGCAATGGCCAAGTCAATCACCAGATCTTAACCCAATTGAGCATGCATTTCACTTGCTGAAATCCAGACGTAAGACGGAAAGACCCACAAACAAGCAAGACCTGAAGGCTGCGGCTGTAAAGGCCTGGCAAAGCATTAAGAAGGAGGAAACCCAACGTTTGGTGATGTCCATGGGTTCCAGACTTAAGGCAGTGATTGCCTCCAAAGGATTCGCAACAAAATATTGAAAATAAAAATATTTTGTTTGGGTTATGTTTATTTGTCCAATTACTTTTGACCTCCTAAAATGTGGAGTGTTTGTAAAGAAATGTGTACAATTCCTACATTTTCTATCAGATATTTTTGTTCAACCCTTCAAATTAAATGTTACAATCTGCACTTGAATTCTGTTGTATAGGTTTCATTTCAAATCCAATGTGGTGGCATGCAGAGCCCAACTCGCGAAAATTGTGTCACTGTCCAAATATTTCTGGCCCTAACTGTATATGTCCCCATCCTACTATAATATATGTCCCCCATCCTAATTGTATATATGTCTCCATCCTGCTTTAATATATGTCCCCCATCCTGCTGCAGTATATACAGTATGTCCCCATCCTTCTATAGTATATGTCCCCCATTATGGTAGTATATATGCTCCTCATCCTGCTATAACATATGTCCCCCATCCTGATGTTTTATATGTCTCACATCCTGTTATAATATATGTCCCCTATCCTGGTAGTACATATATCCCATATACTGCTATAATATATGTTCCCCATCCTGCTATAATATATGTCTCCCATCCTGCTATTATATATGTCCCCCATTCTGGTAGTATATATGTCCTCCATCCTGCTATATTTCCCCCATCCTACTATTATATATGTCCCCCATCCTGGTAATATACCGTATATGTCCCCCATCATCTTGCTATAATATATGTCCCGCATCCTGCTATTATATATTTCCCCCATCCTGGTAGTGTATGTGTATATATGTTCCTCACCTTGCTATAACATGTCCCCCATCCTGGTAATATATATATATGTCCCCCATCCTGCTATTATATATGTCCCCCATCCTGGTAATATATATGTACCCCATCCTGCTGGATTGTATGTCTCCCATCCTAGTATTATAAATGTCTACATTCTTGTATTAGATATGTCCCCCATCCTGATATCATATATGTCACCAATTCTGCTATAATAAATGTCCCCAACCTGGTTGTATATATGTCCCCATCCTGCTATAATATATATGTCCCCCATCCTGCTGTAGTATATACAGTATGTCCCCATCCTTCTGTAATATATGTCCCCCATCCTGGTAGTATATATGTTCCTCATCCTGCTATAACATTTGTCCCCCATCCTGGTAGTATATATGTCCCCATCCTTCTATATCATCTGTCCCCCATCCTGCTGTTTTATATGTCTCCTATCCTGTTATAATATATGTTCCCCATCCTGCTATTATATATGTCCCCCATCCTGGTAGTATATATATCCCCAATACTGCTATAATATATGTTCCCCATCCTGCTATTATATATGTCCCCCATCCTGGTAGTATATATATCCCCAATACTGCTATAATATATGTTCCCCATCCTGCTATTATATATGTCCCCCATCCTGGAAGTATATATACCGTATATATCCCCCATACTGCTATAATAAATGTCCCCATCCTTCTATAATATATGTCCCCCATCCTTCTGTAATATATGTCCGCCATCCTTCTATTACATATGTCCCCCATTCTGGTAGTATATATATCCCCCATTCTGCTATAATATATGCCCCCATCCTGCTATAATATATGTCTCCTATTCTGCTATTATATATGTCCCCATCCTGCTATTACATATGTCCCCATCCTGGTAGTATATATGTCCACCATCCTGCTATTATATATGTCCCCCATCCTGCTAGTATAATTTTCCCCATCCTGCTAGTATATATGTCCCCCATCCTGATATTATATACGTCCCCCATCCTGGTAGTATATATGTCCTCCATCCTGGTACTATATATGTCCCCCATCCTGCTAGTATATATGTCCCCCATCCTGTTATTATATATGTCCCCCATCCTGCTAGTATATATGTCCCCCATCATCTTGCTATAATATATGTCCCCCATCCTGCCATTATATATGTCCCACATCCTGGTAGCATATATGTTCCCATCATTCTATAATATACATATATTATAGAATGATGGGAACATATATGCTACCAGGATGTGGGGCATATATATGTCCCCCATCCTGGTAGTATATATGTCCCCCATCATCTTTCTATAATATATGTCCCCCATTCTGCCATTATATATGTCCCACATCCTGGTAGTATATGTGTTCCCATCCTACTATAATATATGCCCTCCATCCTGTTCTATTATATATGCTCCCATCCTGCTATAATATACAGTATGTCCCCCATCTTGCTCCTATGTCCCCCATCCTGGTAGTACTTTATATATGTCTCCCACCCTGGTACATGTAATCTTCCATCTTCTATTTCTGCATGTCTTGGCAGGAAAAAACTAGCTGAAAAAAGGCATGTTTTTTATGCTTTTTTTTATGTGTTTTTGCCGCACATTTTTGGTTGCAGTTTTTTCCCATTCATTAGTATGGATGAAGTCTGCAGCAAAAACACTGCAATAATTGACATGTGGCAGATTGAAATCTGCACCAAATCTCTAAGGCAGGCTTTACACCACGGTTTTCAGCTGTCAAGCTGTGTACGGTGTTTTGCTGGATGCACCGGACACAGCCTTGCAGTTCCGGACAGACCAGAACCGGAGGGTTAATATGCCCTCCGATCCTGTTTTCTGCTGGAATCAGGACTGTGCAGTGATGCCGCTGTCCACAGTTCTGAAATTTCAAAATCACGTCTAGCGGGGAGCTAGTCACGGTTCTGAAATTTCAGCTGGGAGCTCTCTAGGTGCTGAAGTTCAGGGCCGGCCACCACTGAACTTCAGCACCTGGCATCCGGCAGCTGGATCCGATTATCTGTTGGATGCGGTGCCCATAGCCTCTCATGTTAGGGGACCACTGGATCGCACCGGATCCGGGTGGATCCAGTTTTGTCAGATTTTTGCCCTGGACACAAAAACCCGCAAGTTGCAATTTTGTGTCCGGGGAAAAAAAACAATTCAGCTGGATCCTACCTGACAGCTGAGAACGGTATGGCAAATCACTGCCATCAGGCCCCATAGGAATACTATGGGGCCAAAATCGGATCCGGGGCTCTCAGGATCCGGAGCTGTCTGGTGTGAACTGAAGAACCATGGTGTGAAGCCAGCCTTAGGAGAAAATACTCAACATGTGCATGAGACATCAGCATTCTCATTGACTTTGCTGGTGTCAGGAAAACCTTCAGGTTGTGTCACTAATCTGAGCAGCAAAAAACATGACAACCTGCAGGGCCCAGGCCCTTTATACAGCCGCAAATATAACAACTCACAGTAAGTCATATGGTCAGTAAGAATGTTCTTTATCCTTTCCAGTTTGCCAGCCTGATTTCAGCTGCGGTGGTACTGATTGCAATAGTGGCTTTAGGAAGACTCCTGGAACCGCTGCAGAAGGTAGTACAACAATAAAAATTATAAACACTGTGTTATGCAGAGATGTACAGATCAAATGTGTTATCAGAATCACTGGATACTCTCTGATGTGTATCACATCTATTTTCAATGGGATGGGATAAGTATATACATCTTTATTGGGTCTAAGTTCCCGCATTAGGATGTACATACACATCCCACCCACAAAGGAAGCTACCTGTAATGTACAGTTAAGCTCCCACATCTTCTGGGACTGAGGATTGCTCACATCCTTGCAGTTTAACTTCTCGGATGCTGTGGTCACCTTCTCCTTCTGTCAATCCATTGCCCCCTGCAGTGATTTCACAGGGTGCTTATGGGCTGCTATTGTCGCTGAAGGTAACATGCACCTTTCATTTAGCATAGCTTAAAGATCATGTCAGAGGCAGGGTCTAATAGGCTGCCTGCCAGTGTATAAGTGGTGAAGTGTGTTAGTTATGCAATTCAAGGATCCCTTGTAAGACTACGGTAATAAATAGTGTTGAAAAAAATAAAATAAATCTTTACAAAAATGGAAAAAAAAACACAAAAACAGAATGTTTCTAATTGCATGCTTTAATTTTGAAAAAACAAAACTCCCCAAAGAAAAACATAAATTGGGGATCCCCACATCTGTAACAACTCATTCTTCAAAACTACATCATTGCATTGTGAATGATGGAAAAAAAAACAAATCTGAAAAAAGTGCCAGATTTTCTATTTTTGTTCATCCCTCCTACCACAAAAAGGAATAAAAAGTGAGCAAAAACGACACTGGTGAAAGCCACAGCTTGTCTACTCCTGCCAAAAAAAACTTTGGTGCAGCTCTGTCTACAGAAATTTCTTTAAAAAATGTTTCATATAATATGAAAGACGTTAGAAGTCTTGTAAAATGACGGTAATCCCAGCCAAAGGTGGCGCTACAAAGTATTAACTCAAGGGGGCCGAATAATATTGCACGCCCCACTTTTCAGTTTATTTGTTATAAAGGTTTAAAATATGCAATATATTTCGTTCCACTTCACCATTGTGTCCCACTTGTTGTTGATTCTTCACCAAATAATTAGAATTTATATCTTTTTGTTTGAAGCCTAAAATGTGGCAAAAGGTTGAAAAGTTCAAGGGTCTGAATACTTTCCCAAGGCACAGTGTATAATTACTTTTTATTTTATTTTGTACTCACCTTATGAGACTTCAACCTGAAGTTGTCCAATCACTTCTATTGTATAACTATCTTTCTCTACTTTCACCTTATAAGGAGGTCATCCAGGAAAAGCATGGATGAACTGCTGTTGACAAATGAAAGTTTTTTTTTCCCAGCCTGCTTTAGGCTGGGTTCACATTTGCGGACCCCTCCGCAGCGTTCTGCGGAGGGAATCACCATGTGTGCGCAGCAGCCCCCAGCTCCTATCTTTATAATGGGAGCGCACGGTGCTGCGCTTGACAGCGCAGGACCGTGCGCACCCATTCACTCCCATATGTGATCTGTGCGCAGGCGGATGCCTACATACAGATCACACACTCTCGTCCGCACCAGGAATGCAACATGTCGCGTCCCTGGTGCGGATGAGACTGTGTGATTTGTGCGCAGGCGTCCGCCTGTGCACAGATCACATATGGGAGTGAATGGGTGCGCACGGTCCTGCGCTGTCAAGTGCAGCACCGTGCGCTCCCATTATAAAGATAGGAGCTGGCGGCCGTTGCGGTCACATTGCGGATCCCCTCTGCAGAACGCTGCGGAGGGTCCGCAAATGTGAACCCGGCCTTAGATAAAGAAAGTGAGCCTTAAATGCCCCCTGCCTCTTTAGCACTGTCTCTCTACTGCTGCTCCTGAACTTTTTTTTTTTGGCTGCAGCAATGATATCACAACTACAGAACGAGACCACAGCAACCAAATATTGGTCTCAAAGGCCTGATGCCAATATAAAGGTCTGTAAATTAAGTTAAAAAAAAGGAAAAATTCTTTTAACATATTCAAAATCTCTGCTCATTTACAAATAAATACCTACCGGTAACTGAAATATTTATACATTGGTACCTACTATTTGGCCATAACCATATTCTTTAACCACCTTTGCAATATAGTTAAAAGGAACTTCAGGAAGATGTACATTTTTTTGTACTGACCCTGCCTTCATACACTAAGCTATGCTAAGCTGCAGTTCTATTTTCTTTAGATCACTTATAAATCAATTAAATAGTATCTACACCTCAGCTCTCATCCCTCCTGTGTGGGATGTCATGTCACAAGCTCCATGTTGCAGCTGAGGGGTGTTTACTTCATTCTGTGATGTGACATTCCATATAGGAGTATGAGGGCAGAGGAGCAGCTACTATTTTATTGATTTGTAAGTGATCTGCGGTGGCCTGTTCAGCTTCATAGTGTATGAGGGCAGGGACAGTACACACATTTTTAATCTCCCTGGACTTCCCCCTTAAAGGGAACCTGTCACCTAATCTATGGCCCCTAAACTATCACTACCTGCCCCTACAGACCCTAACTAGCTCCCTAACCATCCCTGCCTGACCTAATATGGCTTTATAGAGGATGAATAAAAGACTTTATAAACTTACAGTTTCTGTGACAGTGGGGCGTTCTTGTCAGGAGGGCGGTGTCCCCAGGGCCGCGCTCCCCCCGCCTCGCACCCTTCCTAACGCCCTAATGGGCGGCATTATCGATTTGAAGAGCGGGGGCGCCCATTGGAATCTTCCCGCCCCGCTCTTCATGACGCGAGGCCGGCGAACGCGTCATTTCCGGCCCGCGCATGCGCAGTGCGGCAGGAGAAGCTGAAGCCGAGTCCCGGGGTCGCTAGGCAAAGATCGGCGTCTTCGGAAGGTGAGTATCGGCGCCCCCCTCCCAAACCAGCATATATATATGTGTGTGTAATCCACATGTATATATGGATTACATACACATATATATATTCACTTTGATTAGGCATATTTCATATGTGCATCTATATGAATATAGATGCATATATATATAGTTAGATTATATATATATGTGTGTGTGTGCATGTGTATATATATATATATATATATATATATATATATATATATATAATATATATGTGTGTGTGTGCACATATATATATATAATATATATATGCACACACACACAAATATATATATACTAGCTGTGAGCCCGATGCAAATGCATCGGGATTCTAGAATGTGCATTAATTTGATTATAGTAGTTATAGCTGGTGTGAGGACTTTTCGGGGGGGTGTGAATAGTTTTTGGGAGTCCCATACTTTTTTTGGGGGGTCCCATACTTTTTTGGGGGGGGTCACATACTTTTTTTGGGGGGTCACATACTTTTTTTGGGGGGGTCACATACTTTTTTGGGGGGTCACATACTTTTTTTGGGGGGTCACATACTTTTTTTGGGGGGTCAGAGACTTTTTTGGGGGGGGTCACATACTTTTTTTGGGGGTCACATACTTTTTTGGGGGGGTCACATACTTTTTTGGGGGGGTCACATACTTTTTTGGGGGGGTCACATACTTTTTTGGGGGTCACATACTTTTTTTGGGGGGTCACATACTTTTTTGGGGGGGGCACATACTTTTTTGGGGGGTCACATACTTTTTTGGGGGGGTCAGATACTTTTTTGGGGGGGTCACATACTTTTTTTGTTTTGTCACATACTTTTTTGGGGGGGTCACATACTTTTTTGGGGGGTCACATACTTTTTTTGGGGGGTCCAATACTTTTTTTGGGGGGTCCAATACTTTTTTTTGGAGGTCACATAGTTTTTTGGGGGGTCACATACTTTTTTGGGGGGGTCACATACTTTTTTTGGGGGGTCACATAGTTTTTTTTGGGGGGTCACATACTTTTTTGGGGGTCACATACTTTTTTTGGGGGTCACATACTTTTTTTGGGGGTCACATACTTTTTTTGGGGGTCACTACTTTTTGGGGGTCACATACTTTTTTGGGGGTCACATACTTTTTTGGGGGGTCACATACTTTTTTGTTTTGTCACATACTTTTTTGGGGGGGGTCACATACTTTTTTTGGGGTCACATACTTTTTTTGGGGGGTCCAATACTTTTTTTGGGGGGTCACATACTTTTTTTGGGGGGTCACAATACTTTTTTTGGGGGGTCACATACTTTTTTGTTGTCACATACTTTTTTGGGGGGTCACATACTTTTTTGGGGGTCAATACTTTTTTTGGGGGGTCCAATACTTTTTTTGGGGGGTCCAATACTTTTTTTTGGAGGTCACATAGTTTTTTGGGGGTCACCATACTTTTTTTGGGGGTCACATATTTTTTGGGGGGTCACATATTTTTTTGGGGGGTCACATACTTTTTTTGGGGGGTCACATATTTTTTTTGGGGGGTCCAATACTTTTTGGGGGGGTCCAATACTTTTTGGGGCGCGTTCAATACTTATTGGGGCTGAGTGCTCGCAATGGCCGCTTATTATTAGCATTAATCTTATTATTATTAGCATTAATAGCATAATTATTAGCATTAATAGCATAATATATTAGCATTAATAGCATTATTATTAGCATTAATAGCATAATTATTAGCATTAATATCATTAAATTATTAAGCAGTAATATAATTATTATTAGATTTTTTTTTTAATTATTATTTTTTGTAATATTTTATAATTTTTAATTTTTTTTTTTATTATTTTTTTTATAATTTTTTAATTATTTTTAAATAATTTTATTATAAAATTTATTATTTATTTTAAGTGAGACACAGTTCTCCTTCTGGTCCGCTAAAAGGGCTGGGCTGATTAGCATATATTTATTTTTTTTATTATTATTTTTATTTAATTTTTTATTATTTTTTTATTATTATTTTTTATTATTTTTTAATTCTTTTTAAATTATTTTATTTATTATTTAATTTATTATTTATTTTAAGTGAGACAGAGTTCTCATTGTGGTCCGCCAAAAGGGCTGAGCTGATTAGCATATATTTATTTTTTTATTATTATTTTTATTTAATTTTTTATTATTTTTTTATTATTATTTTTTATTATTTGTTAATTCTTTTTAAATTATTTTATTTATTATTTAATTTATTATTTATTTAAAGTGAGACACAGTTCTCATTGTGGTCCGCCAAAAGGGCTGAGCTGATTAGCATATATTTATTTTTTTTATTATTATTTTAATTTAATTTTTTATTATTTTTTTATTATTATTTTTTATTTTTTAATTCTTTTTAAATTATTTTATTTATTATTTAATTTATTATTTATTTTAAGTGAGACACAGTTCTCATTGTGGTCTGCCAAAAGGGCTGAGCTGATTAGCATATATTTATTTTTTTTATTATTATTTTTATTTAATTTTTTATAATTTTTTTATTATTATTTTTTATTATTTTTTAATTCTTTTTAAATTATTTTATTTATTATTTAATTTATTATTTTTTTTAAGTGAGACACAGTTCTCATTGTGGTCCGGCAAAAGGGCTGAGCTGATTAGCATATATTTATTTTTTTTATTATTATTTTTATTTAATTTTTTATTATTTTTTTATTATTATTTTTTATTATTTTTTAATTCTTTTTAAATTATTTTATTTATTATTTATTTTATTATTTATTTTAAGTGAGACAGAGTTCTCATTGTGGTCCGCCAAAATGGCTGAGCTGATTAGCATATATTTTATTTTTTTATTATTATTTTTATTTAATTTTTTATTATTTTTTTATTATTATTTTTTATTATTTTTTAATTCTTTTTAAATTATTTTATTTATTATTTATTTTATTATTTATTTTAAGTGAGACAGAGTTCTCATTGTGGTCCGCCAAAATGGCTGAGCTGATTAGCATATATTTTATTTTTTTATTATTATTTTTATTTAATTTTTTATTATTTTTTTATTATTATTTTTTATTATTTTTTAATTCTTTTTAAATTATTTTATTTATTATTTATTTTATTATTTATTTTAAGTGAGACAGAGTTCTCATTGTGGTCCGCCAAAATGGCTGAGCTGATTAGCATATATTTTATTTTTTTATTATTATTTTTATTTAATTTTTTATTTATTTTTTTATCATTATTTTTTATTATTTTTTAATTCTTTTTAAATTATTTTATTTATTATTTAATTTATTATTTATGTTAAGTGAGACAGTTCTCATTCAGGTCCGCTATTTTTCCCATTGACATACATTAGCGGTGTGTCGGCGATTTTATGGCCGGCCACCTGGTTCTATTTGTCGGCCGTAAAATCGCGGACACACCGCTAATACATGTCTATGGGCAGTGAGCCCGATTTCGGATTGGGCGCCGACCAATCAGAATTCGAGCTCAATGAGGGGCTCTTCTGATTGGCTGAGGGCAGTACACAGCGACCAATCAGAAGAGCCGCTCATATCTCATTGAGATACAATGGCGGATTTGTCGTCCATTGTACCTGAATGAGAAGAGAAGAGGACGTCGGAGCTGGAAGAAGACAGAAGATCCCCGGGGCCGGACGAAGAGGACGCCTGGCCGGACGAAGAGGACGCCTGGCCGGACGGACGATCAGATGACTAAGAAGACATGTAAGTATGTGCGGACATGGGGGGGGCTGTGTGGACATTAGTGGGGGTCGGCTGTGCGGACATGGGGGGTTTTTCGGACATTGATGGGGGCGGGCTGTGCGGGCATGGGGGTGGGCTGTGCGGGCATGGGGGTCGGCTGTGCGGGCATGGGGGTCGGCTGTGCGGACATGGGGGTGGGCTGTGCGGACATGGGGGTGGGCTGTGCGGGCATGGGGGTGGGCTGTGCGGGCATGGGGTGGGCTGTGCGGGCATGGGGGTCGGCTGTGCGGGCATGGGGGTCGGCTGTGCGGGCATGGGGGTCGGCTGTGCGGGCATGGGGGTCGGCTGTGCGGGCATGGGGGTCGGCTGTGCGGACATGGGGGTGGGCTGTGCGGACATGGGGGTGGGCTGTGCGGGCATGGGGGTCGGCTGTGCGGACATGGGGGTGGGCTGTGCGGACATGGGGGTCGGCTGTGCGGGCATGGGGGTCGGCTGTGCGGGCATGGGGGTCGGCTGTGCGGGCATGGGGGTCGGCTGTGCGGGCATGGGGGTCGGCTGTGCGGGCATGGGGGTCGGCTGTGCGGACAGGGGGGTGGGCTGTGCGGACATTGATGTGGGCGGGCTGTGCGGACATGGGGGTGGGCTGTGCGGGCATGGGGGTCGGCTGTGCGG